>JAQZBX010047225.1:0-20529 GCA_029593785.1 Cabassous unicinctus | reverse complement strand
CTTTCCTTGCAATATTCTGTTTAATTCAGTGCTGCGGCCACTGACTGGTCTTATACCAGTCATCTGCGTCCATACACCCACAGCATTGTTCTCCAATTAGCATGGATTTGTCTCGAATGAAAGGTAGAGGAGAAAAGTGGATTTCTAATACATAGGCGCTTAGATTAAGCCCGGTGGTTTTCCGTATGCGGATTTGAGTTCTACTGATTTTGATGTGTATAAATAAACACTTGTTTCTAACCTCTGAGGCTGATAGGTCACTTAACCTGCTACTGCTCTCCAAAAGACAAAGCTACAAAAATTCTCAGGTCTTGGAGAAAGGATATGGCTTTTGATTACCAAATGAATAAAGTCGATTTGAGTTGGAACAATCACCTACTTCTTGAACCTGCAAAGGTTCCCTGCCAAACAGCTGAAAGAAAGTATTTGCACACAGGATTCATGCTTACTCTTTTTGTCCCAAGAAGTTATCAATAATCTGTACACTTGCAGCAAAATGTGAACAAATATATTTAGATATATTTAAAAGAATTAAAAAAACATTTCACAAAAACATTTTGTTGCCATAGGAATTTTGTAGCAATAAATGCCCACATCAAAATTTAAACATTGTTCAAAGTATGATTATCTGTACTAAGAAGTTATGCAACAAATTATTGTAAACAGAGTCAGATACATTTTACTGTAGGAGTCACTGTCCTTCCTGGGGTTGAAGCTGCCCCATACACTTTTTCCAGGGGACCAATTAAGAAACTGCTATTTTCAGAGCAACAAAAATAAAAGCTTTTATTTGTTCATTTGAATATAAAACAGGCGTTATCACAGATGTACAAAGCGTACTGGTGGTTTAACATACAAGAAGGTTGCTGTCCTTTGCACATAAAAATTTTGTTTGAAACTGTGATTGGTTGAGTACATGAATTTCTCTAACCAGTCACCACACTCTATGAAATAACGCTGCTAACATTCAACTGATAAAAGGGACAGTTTTCCCTTGGGTAAAGTGTCAAGCAGGATTAAATATATATAATAAACAAGCACCATGAGGAATCTGCTCCTGTTTGATTAGGTTTGTGTTTCAATGTTCATTGTGTACCCTCTCTTTGTGCAAGTTGATTACACGGTTTTGTCTGACTTCAAAAGCACAAGGTCACAAGACAAACATTTTATACATTCTCATGAATGATTTATCTACAGTACAATTTCTAATACAGAACAATCCTTCTTTATTGCTGAAACTGGTGGTACTTGAATGTCTCCTTTCCTTTTTCTTGCACAACAAAACTTCAATCCCAGTCCACCAACTCTTTTGAACCTGAACTCTAACCTCAGAGATGACAGGGTGCAGAAGAGATCTGTTAGTAACTGCTTTCACAACTGCATTGCAGTATTTCCCCTCCCTTGGATGTGAAGTTGATATGGTGAAGGTTAAATTATGTTTGAAGTGACATCTAAATTTGCTTTGCTTCCCGACATATCCTGCACACTGCAATTAGATGTCATAATCAGGATCTTATCTGAAACCTAAACCAACTAGCCTTTAAACAAGGTGTGTGTGTGTAAGAAAATGTCTTTTTCTGTGTGTGGTTCCCCCCTTAGGAAGCAGAAGACTGTAGGAATGTGTATCTGAAGCGTGGAGAGAAATATTCATACACAGCAATGGCGTCAAACAATATTTTTAAAATCAACTGATCTGTTGAGTTGGAAGGATGCACCATACATGCAGATAAATGAAAAAAAAAGTGTCACTTTAAAATAAATCAAAACAATCAGCCTCGGATCTTATAAGTTAAACAAAATTCTCTTTTAGCAAAGGGCTTACTGCTGGCTGCAAATTAGGAAGGGCAGACAAAAACATTGCCTATAATATAATGAAAAAGGATCTCAATTTTGCCCAGCAACAATCTTAGTCATGCATCTCTAGTAACGTGAGCCACTGCAGGATCGGATTGGGGCAATTAGAAAATCAGTCACTCCTGGATTGTTGACACCTCCTTCCTGGTTGGACTCAGACAGGCCAATTTAATTTAGAAGTGTATAGATGAGCTCTGAAAATTAAAGAGTGAGAGAGACGGCAGCAGCAGAAAAGAAATTAGGGATGTGTTATCCACAGGTGGTAAAATGAAGGAGCTGTGAGGCCTGCTTGCTGGCTTCAGTGCGTGGCCTCTTCTGGGCCACCAGGGCCGGTCAGTTCCCTGGGAGCTTTGCTCATGGCCAAGGCCAGGGAACCCCAGAGACCAGAGGTTCACACAGTTGGCTGGCTTGTAAGACGAGGTGATGATTGCCTGTGCAAGTCTTTTCCCTTAAAGCTGTTCCGGACATTTTGTCCACTCCACACAGGGGCCATCTGCGGGGGAATCAACGCAACCTAGTGCAAATGACCCATAACATCATTCCTTTTCATCCCAAGAATCAAAACAACAAAAAAATGTGACACTAACCAAAAATGGTGAAAAATATTGTGCAACAAGTTCTTGTAGCTAAGAAAACAGTGCTATTCACCAACCTGCCTTCTCTAAAGTCTATCAAGTGTAGTAAGCACATGCCAGCATAAACTCATTCATCGTTGTCCCCACAGCAAAGAAAAAAAAATATAGTGCACATTTAGCCTTAAATTCCTCCACCATCTTTGAGATGGCAATAATTTCACTTGCTGGTCTCTGGTATCTAGAAGAAACTTTTAGACAGGGCTACTGGCAATTCGTGATTGCTCTCATCAGCAAGAATGCATGTGAGTAAATCACTCAGTTATCTACAGTGCAGTGGAGGGGACACCATGCAAGGACAAGCTCTGCATTTTAAACTTTAAAATCTCCTTTTTCATTAGCGAATTTATATTTCATATATATATATATTTGTTGTGATACTATCCACGCAAGATAATACAACACTTTTTTATATTAGCAAACATTACAAGACTTTAATATTCTTGAATGTTTTTTTCTTTTATACTTCTAAAGAGATCAAAATAAATTAAACGTTTTGTACATAATTACATATGAAGAAGTTAACTTATTTTATCTTTTTAGTTTAGTACAAAGATATCTGTAAGATAAGTGCCGAAATACACCTTATTTATAATTTCTTTTCATTCTATGCTAACATCAAAGACCATAGATTAGCCTTTGTTTCTTCAGCACATTTCTGACAAAGAAAGCTGCTAACATCTAATTGGAAGGTGCTATTTGGAAGGTTTTCTCGTACCTCAGCAAACTTTCCTAAAAGGATGAGATCTAGTGATGGCTTAAATTAGTACAGATCCATGTCATTAGGATTTCATGACACATTAAAACGGAGAAAACAATTTTTTGTCACACTACATAAATTGTTTAAAAGAACCCATCTGGAGGGCAGAATATTTTTTTTAATTGCTATTTCGGCTTAACAAAATACAAAGCCACATTTACGAAGAAAGCACTTATTATTCAATAATTAAAAAAAAAAAAAAAGAAAGAAAAGTTTTTGAAATGGGCTTTTCCAACAAACTGAAGGCAATAATCCCAAAGTCCTTCTGAGCTAAATTTAGTGGTAAGTTCACGTTTCACTTCCATGCCAATCACGACTGCTGTGAAAAGTTGTCGTCGTCATCACCATCACAATGACGAAAGGTTCCATTCTGGAGAGTGTTGCCCTTGTATCTGCACAATTTTAGTGGACACTGAGAAAAATGTTTACATCTCTGGAAAAGTCCATGGAAGCCAGAGAGACAAGACTACATGTTGTAGGCCACATAGATGGGATCTAGCTGGTCTGCCAAGAAGCCGTCTCGGAGGTGCATGCGCTGTTTCTCTCCACGGGAGTTGATAGGAATGACACCAATGTCCACCACTACCACCACGCCTACGATCAGGTAGTGCTCCTCCAGAACCACGTTGGTCACCAGGGGCACGAGGTCCAAGGCTTCCTGTTCTGAGCCATCAAGCTCCACCACAACCACCAACAAATTTGTCCAGGTAAACACAGCACTGGAAGAGAGAAAAATCACCATGACATTGTGAGCTTTTAAGTGAACAATTTTATCTTTTTTTTTTCTGAAAACTTCGCTTTGGTTCTTTCTCAGATCTGCCTGATCATTCCTGACAGTCTCCTACAGCTTGTTCATCGTTGTGACTCCACCTCCTTTAATTCATTAAACGTTTCAGACATAGCAATTCTGGACATTATAAATCTCTTCTTGGCATTTTCTACTGGCCTCCTCTTATGAGTGGCTTGTTTATTCAAGTGTTTGGTGATCTTTGTGAACTCATCTTTCTATGGGAACAGGGGATCACTTTAAGCTCCTTAGAGGGCCCTGCTACCTCAGGAGCTGAGGGCTCAGCTCGGCCTCTCTCCTGCCGATTGAAGGACTCATGTTCCCATCGCAGGGTGCAGTGGGGCTCTCAGCACTTGCCCACAAAGCAACCCCATTCCTCCTCTTCCCAGCTGCTCCCTTGCTTGTTGTTAAAGGGGGTGTGCTGTCAAATGCATCAACCCCGATCTTCACCCCTCCCCGAATCTTAGTACTATGGAATGGAACTCTGCAGACCCCTCCACTAGAGGAGGAGTAACTTCCCTGCCCCTGAAATTTGGGCTCAGCCATGTACTGCAGTCAATGGGATGTCAGTAGAGCTGATGCAAGCAGAGGCTTGTAAAGCACTTGAACATCTGGGCGTGTCCTGTTGTGCCTCTGCCATTGCTATGACAGGGACAAGCCTGGGCTAGTCCTTGGCCCCAGGGGGAGGATGAGAGACATGTGGGGAAGAGCCACCCCAGCACCTGTGGTCTGCAGCCTCTCCAGCTGGCCTGTGCCCCTGCACCTGGAGGCAGAGAACCCCAGCCAGGCCCAGGTAAAGTCCAGCTGATCTGCAGGCCTGAGAGTGATAACACATGATTTTTGTTTTAAAGTACTGAGCTTGAGGATAACTGGAAATGCCGCGACAGTTATCCCATATGACTGGGGTGGAAATTTTTCATCTTTAATCCTTTTAGGCTAAACAGTGGTTCCAAAAGCATTTTTTATTTGGGATCTAGTTGTTTTCAGTGAGACGCTCACCCAGAGTATTTAGTCTGCCTGATTTGTGGAAGCACAAGTCCAGACCTTTACATTTTAAAGTTGGACTTTTAAAAAATAGTTGAGGGATGTCCGAATTCTGCAAAGAGATAAAAGCTATAATTCACTGCTCACATCAGACATACAGGAGGGCTCTATCCCAACTGTAAACCAGGAGGTTATCTGGGAAAACTCACTGTTTTCTAAAAGATTAAGTCTATTAGAACAAAGTGTATATGTCAGAATGGCCAACACATACATTAAAATGAAAGGGAAATATTGGCGAGTATGTCCCAAGGACTCTCCGCCTGGATTTTGCTTTGTGAGAGGGTGCATACCTAAGGGAACAATCCTGCTGAAAAATGTTCCCAAGAAAATGTTGTGCTGGTGCTGAATTTCCGTAATATGGCTCTTTGTGATAGCAAAGTATTGCTCTACATGGCCCAAGTGAGCCCACATTGTGATGTCAAATCATATAAATCACTCAGCCACATCTGGTATTATTTTTATAGCATTTGAAATTTATGATGTAGTTCTAAAGATTCGGGAGTAAGCTTGGATTTCTATATTTAATCCAGGATGTCAAAAAGTATGTTTGCTTTACTGTTGTCCTCTGGCCCTCCAGGAAGACAGGGGATGCTGGTTTCTTTCCTTCTACCAGAGTTATCCCTAGGGGCTGGATGTTGGTTTCTACATACATGAATCTTCTTTACAACAGGGAAAGGAGAGTTGACATTTTTCATATATCCAGGCTAATGAAAATCAACCAGTGAAATGAAAAGCTTTGGTTGGCCTAAATTATGTCACAGTAAAATCGTCACATTGTGTGACACCCGGGTAATCACAGTAAGAGAACATCCATATTTCTCAGTAATTAATGGTAAAATCCTGGAAAGGAGCCACAGAGGCAAGTGTAATAGAAGGCAAGAAGGAGATTCGGCTAAATCAATTTAATGAAGAGCTTTTCAGAGACAAAAATAAAAACAGTTTATGCCTGAATCATTTCAGATACACTGAAAGTCACTCTGAAAACTCATTGGCTTTTCTGTTCTTCTGGTGCGTTGTGAACAAGGCAAGTGGGATTCCCTGCACTGATCAGATGAGGAGCACAGGCAGGTCGCTGGCCACAGGGCCTAACAAGTGCAACTCAGAACAAAAGACAAGGATCGCGAGCAGAAATCCAGGGAGAGGCCTGGGGAGGCCGTGAACCTTAAGGCAGACATTTTGCAACTAGATAGAAAAAATACTGGAGGGAGGCAATAAAGTCCAGGTGAAATGATTTTCTTAAAAACGTGAAAATGGAAGGCTGTCACTATTATTTACAGTTATTTAGATGGAAACTAGGTAGGTCCTGTGGCTAGTTTCTGAGTTGACATCTTTCTAGAGCTTCTGTTGTTTTACAAGTTTCTGTCCTCTACCTATACTCAAGTAAAGACATAAATTGGAAATTTGAGGAATTTTGTTTCAGGCTGAGTAGGGTCTTAGACAATTGGAATCACAGGTCAATTCATGGGCATACAAACTCTATTCCTTATATTCTGCCAAGTACTCCATGTTCAGATTCAGTAATTGGCAATAAGCACCAGGCTGTCCACTGCAAACCAATTAGCTGAGACAATGGACAATCTCAGAACCAACCCACTCAACCAAGAAAAACAGCTCAGCAGGGATTTCAGAATGTGCCTCCTTAAGGATCCTGCCTTCAACTTGGAGATCGGTTTCATTAGGTCTCTGCCAGGCCAGGGACTTGGAGCCCTTTGGTAAGTACTTTGGCTATTACCAAATGAACGAAAACACCTAATGCTAATGCTGCTGAGTCACTTTTCATTTCCAAACTCAATGTAAAAGGCTTGAGCAAAGCTGAGGAAGTCATCAGCCATGGCCGAGTCCGCTCAGGACTAACACTGCACTCCAGCCTCCAGGGTCAGTCACACAAGCGTTACCGAAACAGTGGTGCACAGGTGCGTGGAAAATGCAGAGAAAAGAAGGCAGCTGCTGCGTCTCCACTTGCTGCTAGTATTTATGAAGCACCATTAACATACTCAGCCCTTTCCAGCAAATTAAATAGGTCAGAGGGGAAGGCAACATGCCAAGCTCTGGGGAGGGAAATGCTCGAAGTACTTATCTGGGCCAAGACTTCCTTCTGGGCCCTGACCCGCTAATCTGCTTTACCACCTACCGGAGCGCGTCTACAACAGATGTCTTGCCCTTGTTGGCTCTGGTTTAATTCAAGCAGCTCTTTTTTTGAAAATGTTCTGGCCATAATCTGAAGCATGGCCGTAATGCTGTCCCTCTTCTGATTTAAAAATGACTGTTGTATATGCTCACACCGTAAAGTGCCAGGCCATAAAAGCATGCTGTGTGCTGTGCATGCGTGTGTCCACTTCACTGCTTTCTTCTTGAGTCCTGCTTTTCTACATTAACCAGCAAGACCAGAAACAGCAGCAGCTGACTTCTTGGAAAATGTTTTCAAAAAGTATAGTAGTTGCAGGTAAAGTATGATATGTGCTAATCCTTTGCTAGGGGTGCTGTTCTAAGGTGAGGTTATTAACTCCCTAAAAATAAAAGTCTACCATCAAAAAGCTCTATCAAATTCCATTCTCTGTGCTATCAAAACTCTCACCCACCACTCTACCCTCTACCACGACCCGCTCTGTCCCTGGTGCTTTACAAATGCCGTCCCTGCCCTCACGTGTCAACGGGCCCCGCCGCCGTACCACTTACCATTCCGTAACGCTTTTATGGGCTCTGATCACAGAGGTTTCGATATCGATTGGGTGATACCGCATCCCTCGCAACTCCATGGCTTCATCGAGGGCACCCACGACATAGAGGGCATCATGGCGCTCTGCTCACAAGAAAGGGAAGAGAAAATAGACGCCTGAGCCTTCACTGCAATGCCGCTCAAAACCACCCCTGAGGGAGACAGAGATGCAAAGAGAAGGGAGCACCAAGCTAGGGATAACTAGTTCTTTCTAATAGGAAAAGCTTTGTGGAGTAATCGGGCTCTTGCAAGGCTGGGGCTCTCGCGGAAGATGCCTTGGGCCTGTGGTAATGCCTTCTGTCTCTCTGGAGTGCTGGCTGGCACGTCCGTGACAGTCCTTCTGTGCTGTCAATGCCAAGGGGGAGAGAGATCTTTTTTGGGGTTAGTCTCTATGTGCTGTCCAATATAGTATCACATATTCAACAACAGCAACTAGGCTTTGCCTGAATACTGTGGGCTGGTTCACAGCTCATTTCATCCTCAGTGTTCTACAGAAGAGGAAACTGAGGCTAAAGGGGATTTCACCCGCCCAAGTGCACATGGGAAGTAGCACAGCCAGAATTAAACCCAGTTCCCTCTGACCCCAGCACGAGTTCTTAACCATGTTATTAATTCCACGTATGCATGGGAAAAGAAAGCATACTTTCTGATAATGTTCATGAATGAAGACTTCCCTAGCTCACGTTACACAACCAGGAAATTTATCTGTATCGGTAATGCAAACTTTAGAATGATGATGCTATGCAGCCAGTCCTGTCTTTCCTTAAAAAGTAGGAAATATGCCCTTAATCTTTAAAAGCAGTAAGTGCATGAGGACAAAATTGAAAGAAATGACTGACATGTAAATAACATAATACCAGAAGATAAATAGTTTCCAATTTAAGCCAGATAAGGAAAGCTGCTTGGGTTTACTTGCTGACTTCTGATGGTTTCTGAGCTTTGCCTAAAATCCTGTCGTAGGGGCTGTTCATCTTCCAGGGATCAGGAAGGAGCGCGAACAGCAGCAAGCCCTGCTGTCCCTGCCCCAGTGAGCCAGCTCCAGGTGACTCCTCCCGGCCTTCCCGGAGGCTGAAATTCTCACCCACATTCACGTCTCTAAATTGAGCTCTCCACGGGAAGCCCTGGTAGCATACTCAAACAATCTAAGACTTTCCCACATTAGAAATATTACATTTTCCACATTCTCTCCCTGTTCAGACAGGTTAATTTCCCTTCCGTTAAGTTCTTAAGGCGTGTCTGTTATTAAATCTTGCAGATGTGTAGGAACTCAGCTCACTGAGTTAGTGAGATCGGGTAGAATCTCACTAACAACCCTCAGCTACTATCCTTGTGAAACACTCAAGTCCTGCCTCTGATTTGAGCGCAGCCAAGGAGGGCGAGAAAGGACTCTGTAATTAGAAAAGGAGCTGGTGCACGAGTCTGCTTTGGTGGCTTGGGCTTCTGAAACGTCCCCCGCCTTCCTGGTTAGCAAAAGCAGTCTCAGCAAGCACGGTTCACCCCAATTGTCCCCAGCCGGGTGTCAGAGCGTCCGCAGCCCACAGGCCTGTGCTCTGTGAACGCACTCAGAGCCAGCTCCTCACCACATGCCGAGCACCCAGGGAAGGCGGGAAGGCGGCCTCAGCACCTCCTGGCCCAGTGTGGACATGAGGGTAGGTCTGCACCAGCCGAGGGCAGCGCACATGCTCCCCATGCCTCCCGCTGGTGGCGGGTCTTCCTGGCTGCCCCAAGCAGAAGGGCTCTCAGTTGATTACCAGGGGGAAGGTGCTGGTCTAGTTTCTATTTCAGAGGCAAGGGTGGAAGTGGGCAGGGTTTCAGAGTGGGCGAGGAAAAGTCAATAAGCTATTATTCTGTGGGGAAAACACAGAAGCCTGTGTATAGAAGCCTTGGATTCTACTAAGTACTAAGTAGCACAAAGACCTCCCTGATTTTAAATCTGTTCTTAGTTCTTATGAGAAGAGAGAGTAAGCAATACAACAGCTAAGTGGACAACATAGCATTTGACCTTTCTCTCTTTTAAACTCAACCACTTTCAGAATGGTCAGCAGCAAGCGTATGGGCGTGTTCTCCTGGCTTTGGCTGTCCCAAACCACAGACAGGCCTTCTGTGTCTAGGGGCACCTGCCTTTTTCTCTTTTCAGGGTTTGAGGAGCCTAGAGGTAGGTGCACGGCAGCAGTCTGCCCAGGCTATCCTGGAGGGCAGCCAGCCTGTACTGAAGGCCAACTCTTACCTCCATTTGCATCTGTCAGTTCAGTTCTCCGCAGGAACCCCAAATAGCCTGTTCGTGCCCAGATTGTCTGGGTGTCTCCAAAACTTAATCTTGAGTTGAAGTGATCGGACTGGAGGGATTCATCTCCATAAATAGTAAAATAACCACTGGCATTATGAGCACTGTGAACCCAAATCTGTTAACAAAGCAGAAGCAGAACATAACAGTTTATGAGTTTACTTGAAGCCATCCCAAGGAAAGTGGGTCTAAAACTACAATTCAATAAATTACAGTCAGCAATACTGAAAGTTTCCTTGGACTGAAAAAGCATGATGAAGTTAATCTCATTCAGATTTCTGGGGAGACGCAAACATGCTCACCAAGTTAACTGAAATGAAGGTGCTACACCAAACTATTGGCAAACCAACCAACTTGCCCATCCATCATATAATTTTATTAAAGGTGATTAATTGAAGATTTCAAAAAAACACTTTATGAACAAAGTTGAACTAGTTTCTTTGTATTTATCAAAATGCAACAATTGCTTCTAGAGAACATCTGGAAAAATGTAAAAAGCTTAAGACATATTTTGCCTTCTACCTGGTTAGCCTGCTTTTGGAAATGTACAGCAAAAACAAACAAAACGATCCAAGGGGGAAAGCATTTAATAGAAAAAATGGGAAACAAAAAATGCCTAAATGTCAGACAAGTGGGGAAATGGGTAAGCAAAGAATGATAAGTTGACTCAGAATGCTGAACAGAGGGGTGGATGTGGCTCAAGCAGTTGAGCATCCGCCTACCACATGGGAGGTCCCGGGTTTGGTTCCCAGTGTCTCTTGGAAAAAAAAGCAATCAAAACAGACAATAAAGCCAATTTTAGGGAAGCCAATGTGGTTCAGTGGTTGAGCAATGGCTACCCACACTTGAAGTCCTGAGTTCAATCCCCAGTCCCCCAGTATCTAAAAAAAAAAAAAAAATGCTGAACATGTAGATTATGTAGAGCCATGGAAAAGTTTAGAAGAAATAATCAAGCAAGTATCTTTTGGAGGACACTCTGAAACTCACCTCACCAAGGTGTGAATCTCCCAACGGTCCTTTTGTCTCTGGATTAGCAATTATGATCCGAACACCTGGAAGTATCTATTTGAGAAAGGAAAATATTCTAGTTAATGGAAAGATAGGCAGGTAGATATTACACACAATTAAACCGTAATCTTGTCTTTATGACATATGTCTATTTTCCTTTCTAAAAATCTTTTAGAAAGTGGTATGGCCTTAAACCAAAATTGCATACCAGAGCATTACATAATTAAATCATAATAATTACAATTTCATTGTACTTATTACTACAATGATATAACCTATGTTAATGCGAATTTTTGAACAAAAACCTGATAAATGATATAAGGCTTGCAAAAAAAAAAAAAAAAAGAATTTTATGTTATTTCAATTAATTTGTTTCAATTAAGCTGAACGTTATGCCTCCCATCATGGCACGTGAGCATGAGTGAGTGACGCTGCAGCAGTCATCATACTAAGGAAGTAAGGAGTGTTTTCAGGGATGAGTGAGGAATAGAAGAGAACCCGGGTGTGGCAAAGTGATGTAGCAGAAAGCTGTTTTTGTGGTGGCCAGCAGTAAAAGGTTCTGTGTTGACTGCTAACGAGGTCTGGTGCATTATAATCAAATGTCTGCACTGATCCCCGCTCTCTTCTTCATTGTACTTTCAGCTCATTCTACTGGGGGACTTTTTCCGGCAGGCACACAGCTTTTGTTATAATGGATGTCAAGATTAAGCACCTCCTTCTTAATGAAATTTCAGTTTAGAAACGTTCCACATTACATTCACACGACATACGTAAGGACGCAAGGGCTCATTGTAGAAATCTAGAATACAGCCTGTCTCAGTTCAGCTGATTTAATGTTATATGTTTGAGATAAGGCAAAAACATCCTATGATAAAAACACAAAAACTCTTGGAACTGTTATTCTGTACCTTAAGTGAAAATTTGACAACAGTTTTGTCTTTGTGTCTGACAAACTCTAACAAACTGTGTTGAGAACCTGGTTACTGAAGACTACTTCATACTATTAGAAGCAACTTAGTAAGAATAATTCTAAATTGTGGCCATGTAGACAGATTATAAAAGGTCCGGAAGCAATATGAAATGCTTTAAGATTTACGTCAACTGGAGAAGAAATGTGACCTCCATTCAGAGAGCAACTGAAATAATTGGGACCAAAAAAAGAAAAAAAAAGGCATCATTCAGGTTTCAATAAGTTTACTGCCGTTTGGTTCCATTAAAAACAAACAAAAAAACCCTAACTACTGCAGCAGAAACTACTAGTTGTCCCAATACCTAGTCTTTGCTACCTCCACAGTAGTGGATACCCTGATTTTTAGCTAGGTCCAAAGACATTCAGAACCAATACAATATTTCCCAACCTTCCTTTCAGCTAGGTGCGAGCATGTGAATTCTGGTCAAGGGTAGCTGAGCGTGCATGTGGCATCTTATGGAAACCTTTTATAAGGTTTGCACCTGTTGTCTCCCTTGTCTCCCTGTCTGTCTCTCCTGCTGGCCAGAATGGGGAAATAATGGCTGGAGTTGAAGCAGTCTTGGGAATGGAAGCCATGCAGAGTAGAGTAAGGCAGAAGAGCCAGGGCCCCTGGTGATTCCATGGAGTAGAATTGCCACATAGCTGGGGATGCCTAGTTCCAGACTTTAACATTAGAAAATAAGTTTCTAGCTTGTTTAAAATAATTGTGATTTTGAGCTTCCATACTCATGACCTAACCTAATCTTGATATATTACTTACAAGAAAACTTTATGAAAAAATATTCTGTAAAATAAGTTTTTAAAAATTTAAGCACATTGACCCAGACTCGTACATACACAGAAATACAAATTTCTCCCCTTAATACTTACTTTTCCTGATTCCATTAGGGGCAAACTATGAGGAGATCCTCTTTCTACTAAACGGACTCTGTGAAAAGAGAAACAGAAGATATTACTAAATGTTTTCTGGACCGAGGAGTCCCTTCTATTACATTCAGTACTGGTCATGTGCCTGTAGGTTGCTAGGGAATATTGATTTTGTGGTGAGCATTATCCAATGGCAAAGATATCTAGAAGTTAAAGAAAATGCTATCAGATAGCAGAGTGCAACTGTGCACTGGAAGGAAACAATGGCAAGGGAACAATAATAAAGGGAGATGTGATTAGCAAATGGCCAGTTTGTGAGCTAAAAACACGGATCTGCTCTGGAGTCCAAGTGCACACTCTTTTCTACATTCAGAGACAAGGTAGGTAAGAGCTTAGGGTCATTTGTAGGTTGTGAACCTGGATGTATTTATAGCTCTCAGTCCTTAGGGAATGGGAAATATTGGTTAAAGTAGAGAGCTTTGAGGCTGGTGGAAACAGTATGGAATCTGAAATGAGGCTCTGAAGTCACATTCACCAAATTTGGAAAATAATTGGAAAAATGATTCTGCATTTAAAGTAACCAAGAGTCAACTGAGGATTTGCAGAAAAGGAAAAGAGTAAGAATTAAATTGTATCCTTGAAAGAGCTGCCAATCACTTAGTGATAGTGATCTTTAGTCAAACAAATAGGTTTGGAAAGGAGTACCCAAAATTCATAGCAGCACAGAATCGAGCAATTAAACTAAGTATAGTTGAGATTTACCTCGCCCTTCTGTATGCTTACTATTGGGATGGTAGCCACTTCTGTTTAGCATCCATATGAAAGACCTTGTAACTGACCTTTGTTCTGCACACCCCATCCCAAATCCTTGCAAATGACCCTGGTTTGCTGCCAAACTTGTCTGTCCTGTTCAGCCCCTTAATGTTTATTAATGAAGGAACCTGCATCTAGCTCTACCCTAATTATTCATTAGCTCCCCGATGTTCTAAAATACTAGAATTTCTGCAGATCAGAGAGGCAGTTTTGGGCCATGAGGCCTATTGTGCTCCTTTGCTTGCACAACCAAATAAACTCTTTCTCTCTTTCCCCGGTGTCTCAGGAATTGGCTTTAAAGACACATGAGGAGAAAATAAGCCACTTTTGCTCAGTATCAATTTGGCAACTCTGGAGGGACTAAGGGCAAACGGGTGCCTGAAGGAGTCCAGCTGCCCAAGGTTCTGGGGCCCCAGAGAGGTAAGCACTATAATAGAGCTTTCTGTAGGTGCTTTTCGTCTAAAAGCTCGACAACTGGGCTTTTCCTACGTCACTGACATTCCAGGCCCTAAAGGAGCTTTAAAGCTTCAACGAGAGAAACAGTTCCAGTCCAAGAATTCAGACACTTGAGTGGATGAGTGGATCACCAAGGTAGAAGTGAATCGGGAGGTTAGTTTGGCAGTTCGAGTCCCCTTAAACTCCTTCCAGAATGATTCCCCTTGCTCTGACCCCTCCAACTTTTCCTGTTTTGTGGGGGGTACCATTCTGTTTCGGGCTCAAGTCTCCACCTTAAGTCTGTCAGTTACATATACTCCTGAACCTTGAGTTTGTCTGTTGGATATACTCCTGAGCCTTTAGTCTGTCAAGTACACTCCTGAAAAGTAATCCAGAATACAGGAAGTTCTAAGTGTCTGTTCATTAAATGGTGTGTGTTTCTTAGGTATAGTAAATGTTCAGTGTGTCTAAACCGCTAATATTTAACTGCATTTATATTGCTCATGTATTCCTAATTGGTTAGTGGTTACTGAAATTCTTTAAAATGGGAAATTCTAATTTTACTAGTATTCCTAAATATAGCATTTTAGGCTGTGTAGCAGTTTGGTATTATTTATGAATTCCAAAAATATATAAGGGATTATGTTTGTAAACTGGTCTGTTCCTCTGGGTGTATTAGACTGTATTAACTTCAGAGGTTTCACTTTTACTTGATTAAATTATGATTAGGGCTTTGATTGGGCCATGTCAGTAGGATGTTGAGTCCCCGCTCTCTTACTGGGTGGGGAATCACAGAGAAAATGACATGGCAGAGGAGACAGTGGAGTTTTTTGGATGCTGGAGCCGTGGGAAATAAACACACAGGAGAAGAACACAGAGGAATAGAGATGATTCCATAGACGGGCAGAGGCCCTGGGAAGAGAGAGAGCCTGATAGTCTACAGCTGACCTTGTGGAGCGACCACAGCAGCGGAGTCTGGAGAGAAACAAGCCCTGGGAGAGAGACTAGACTTATCCCAGCCTATAGCTGATATTGGATGGAGCTGGGACCACAGAGCCTTAAAAGGAAGAAGCAGCCTGAACTCTTGCAGACGTCGGCAGCCATCTTGTTCCAACACGTGGCAAAAGACTTTGGTGAGGGAAGTAACTTATACTTTATGGCCTGATAACTGTAAGCTTCTACCCCAAATAAACACTCTTTATAAAAGCCAACAGATGTCTGGTATTTTGCATCAGCATCCCTCTGGCTGACAAATACAGGTTATATTTTGAAAGACAAGAAACTCTTAGACACGAGCCTATGAAAAAGCAGGAAATATTTTTTCCTGTAGCAAAGGTAAGCCTCAGCATAACTTAGAATGAGGAGGAAAATGTCCTTCAGAAAAGAATCCTGTGTCTCAATTGGTCAGGGTGGCTCTATGAAGTCAGCAGCTGAGCTGGCAAAAACTCTACTCTTCCAGGAACCGCCTCCAGGATAAAAGCTTAATTGTTCCAATGTGTAACTGAAATCTAAGTAACCTAGTGCAGAAACAGGAAAGTCCCAAAGCCTTCCTTAAGGCCAGGTTGAGAAAAGCCCCGTGCTACTCGAAACTCTGGTGAACAAGATCAATTACGGCCGGGTTAGAATGAAAGGTAAGACCCCTTCGCCTGCCCCTCAAGGATGGGAGACAATCTTAAGAAACGAATGTCAGCGGGGCAGTAACAGACAGAAAACTGGAACGAAAGGGACCAACGAGGGGAGCCTTAATACTGAATTAAAACCAAGATACAGGGAAGCGGGTGTGGCTCAATCAATAGAGCTCCCGTTTACCATATGGGAGGCCCCGGGTTCACTTCCCGGGGCCTCCTTGTGAGGGCAGGTCAGCCCGCGTGGCGCGGTGGGCTGATGCAGCAGGACCTCACAGCAAGGGGGAGATAAGCAGACACGGAGAAAACACACAGCGAATGGACACAGCAAGCACAAGCAGCAAGGGGGGGATAAATAAATAAATAAATAAATCTTAAAAAACAAACAAACCAAGATACGTACTTAAAGCCTAGCCTCCCAAATATACCGCCCTTGCTAAAAACCTGTTAACCAAATAATACCCATATAACTTTTTCTCCAACTTTTAATATATAAAAGTGTTTTCCAAAGAACAAGTTTGCGTATCACAGGCAACGCTGATCCCAGAGATCTTAAAAGCTGTTAAACCAGAGACTTGGAGTGATGGAAAGCCTGGAAACAGCAACAAAAGAGTAAGAATTATGAGTCAAATTAGTGAGTTTTATATTTCTGTTGGTTTGTCTATTTGTGTGTGTTTGTTCGATGTATATTTTCATACCTCTGGATGGTAATATCAAATTAACAAGTGAAAATTCTTAAAAGAACTCTACAAATAGCTAAAAATTAAATAAACAGTGCGTGCACACACACTCACATGTAAATGAGTACTCCTGGAGCCCCAAATTAGAAAAGCTGAACAGAATGAAAAAGGTCATAAAAATCTGAATATAGAAACTATTGGAAGTAAAAGGCTTTTCCTAGGCTTCTTGACCTACCCTTCCTGCCTGCCACCCCTGATAGTTCTCCTAACCAAGACTGAAAACTGGTTGAGGGAGCTGTGATGGGAAAGCTGGGTGCAGAAAACGGGGGAGATGTGAGTTTAACTTAGAATTCTGTCTACTAGGCCCAGAAATTAAAAATGATAGGGACAGACAGGATATTAAAGAATAAACCTTGTTTTGGATAGTTTGTCCTCTAATTCCCCGATTTAAAAATTTCAACAGCCTTGAGATGAGAGTAATTAATAACCCAGGGGACGGATGTGGCTCAAATGGTTGGGTGTCCGTCTCCCATATGGAGGGACCTGGGTTTGATCCCCAGGACCTCAGGGTAAAAAAGAAAAAAAAACTTCAATGGCCAAATTTCAGTAAGTAAAGAAAAGGTCCTTGAGAGCTATGAAACGGTTTTTCTAAGTTATGATTGGAACAGATAAAACAATTATATCCTTTACAGCCTGATAATATGCTTCTGAGGTTATTTATAATTTTAATGTATTATGAAAACAAAGAGGTTTTAACCTCCTATAGAAGAAAAAAAAAGAAAACATTTCTTATGTAAAATGTCATTATTTTAATTTTATTCTACTTGAGTATAATCTCCTTAGGTTTATACAGAGATTAATAAGTTAACATTAAGTCTGTTAAATCTTTAAGCTGGTGAACATTATAAGTTTTTAATTAATTATTTTTACAAATGTTTTTTTAAAAATAATTGTTTTGCCTAAAATGAAATCACAGAGCAGAATGAGGTATATAAGACAAGATTTAAGTGAATATGGAAAGAAGTAGAAGGCTTGTGAAACCTTGTTTAAGGGAGTGTGTTTTGTCTTGAAGATGGTTGGTTTTCATAAAATCAGGGTAGAAATATGTAGGACAAGGCTTGAATGGATATGGAAAGTTGTGGAAGGTTTAGTAGAAGTACATTTTGCTTGTTACTGACTGTAATTCAATAAGCTTAAAGGTGAAACTTGTTTTAAGGTAAAGTAACTGGTCTATAAGGTTATAAATGGTTATAAAAGATGATAGGAAATAATAGGTTGTCAGAAGTCTGTAAAATTATTTTCTAAGCTGAGAGATTTCAATGTAAATAGCTGATTCCAGGAAGCATTATTAGGTAAAACCCTGTAAGTTGATATTGATAACAAAAAGCAACTTTATCGCAGAAAAACCTGTCCGATGCCACCTCAATCTGTTATGATCTATGCTAACTAGGATTTGTTTACCAAATGGTGTACTGACGCAAAACTAAAATTTGACTTTCTCCCTGTTAAAGTAACACAATTTTCTTAAATGGCTGGTCCGTTTTTGAGAGGAAGGATATAAAAGCCCTTTTGAAATAATCAATATATATAAAGAACAAAGAATCTGTGCCTTATAAGAATGGCTTCATCATATCCTTAATGATTTAAAAAAATACAGAGCCGCTGCTATTTTAAGTCTTTTCCAAACTATGTTACTAACTTATGTGTCAATGTGACAAATAGAAGTCTATTTAAATATAATGTTCAGACCTGACAACTTTTAATATTCTAATAAAACCCTTAAGGATATCTTTAATTGCAAACTGTTAAAAAAGAATTTGTTCTTTCACCTTGTAAAAAGTGAAGTGCTAAAATATATACATTTATGAAAATTAAAATTATCAATATATTTGTATTTTAATTCACAATGGGAAAATAACTGGAAACTCGTAATATTTGTGTAAATGTGGAAAAGTTTAAATGGGCTGTTATTTTGACAATATTTTAAATTTTGTCATATTTTATTCTGATCAGAATTTTTATCAAGGTGTTAAACTTCTGTTTTTTTTTAACTAGTTTGTCATAAAATACTGTGAATAATAATAGTATTTATTTCCTAAAACTATTGTGAATGTGTAGATATATGTTTACTGCTAAGGGAAATATTATTTATAAAATAATATCAAATCCGGTATAACCTGCCTATTTCAGACACTTTATACTTGTAAGATCCATATTACATCTACCCCTCTGAAGTTTTAAAGAATCACCCTTTTTGTTAAAAGTAATATATTCTTAGGGTGGGGATATTTATGTTCCAGTAACTGTGTAATTATATTAAGGTGGTAGTAGCGAGAAGAAAATCTTGATTCCATTGAGAATCTTAGGTTCTCATAAAATTTATTAGAAAAATAGTTTTCTTCTGGTACTGCTGAAGTTTCTTTGTGGTAAAGTGTATCTTTCTAAAAGAGAAAACATGAAGGAAAAATTAAACATGTAATTTACTTCTATATTTGGAGATTGTATAAATTTCTTAAAGACTTTTAAGGTTCTCCCTGTCTATTCTATCCTAATACTGATCTGCAAGATGATATTATTGGTTATAGTTTTAGTTATTCTTTGAAAAACGTAATGTTATGAAAATAACCAAAATCTCTTATCGGTTACACTGTTTTGCTCTGATGCTTCACTAAAAGAGAATGCAGTCAGCTCATCTTCAACAAAAAGGACTTTAAAGGAGAAGCAAGGTGAGTCGATAAGTTATGTTTTGCCTGTAGATTAATATAATCTCAGTAAAAGTGTAAAAATGAAATGGAACAAAACTCCTACTATGATCTGTAATTAATGATCTCTAGAAACAGCTTTATTAAAAATACTCAAAAAAAGAAATTAAGGCCTAGATTGTAAGCTCTTGTAGCAGTCATATTTATACCTGAGTTCTGATCTCTAATTGTTATTTCTAAGCCCTAAAATGCTTTACTCTTTATGTATAACCTAATAGCTCCCTGGAATTTTTAAAGGCTTGTATAAGTCCTAGAATTCAGAATTAAAGTTAACCAGCTCCAAGGTGCTGAAAAAGTAGCATTAATTCTAAAAAACAACCCCATTTAAAGAAATTTTTAAAAAAATCAGACTTCAAGTCAAAAGTAAAGTGGCGGGGGGGGAGGGGGAGAGTGGATCTGGCTCAAGTGGCCTACTTCCCACGTGGAAGGCGCCTACTTCCCACGTGGGAGGTCCCGGGTTTGGTTCCAGGTGCCTCCTAGAAACAAAAGAACAGGGAACAGACAGATGAGAGAACCAACTCAGGGGAGCCAATGTGGCTCAGTGGTTAAGCACTGGCTTCCCACATATGAGGTCCTGGGTTCAATTCCTGGCTCTGGACCTCAAAAAAGAAAAAAGAAAAAAAAAGTAAATGGGGCCAATCTAAAGACTAAGGAGAATCAGGATACAAGAAAAAAAGTAATATCGGTATTTTAAAATGTTAAGTATTACAGGGACCAGAAAGAAGAAATTTATTATGTCAAGAAAATTCTTTAAATTTCTGTAGAACACTATCTAATTTAACCTGATTAGTCAGCTTATTTAAACAGCATAACTAACATGGAACCTAAACTGGTGAATGAGATTGTGATATTCTGTACAGTTGTTATACCTTGATGCATTTCAGAGTGTTTTAGGCATAAGCTAGAAAGGTATTTGCAAAGTTCCTAAGGAACTGGGAAAATCGTAGAGATATTAAATTTCTTCACCTGGGAAATTCCTACTACTCTCTCAAACAATAGGAGCTCCTAATTTACTGAACCAGTAGAACTCTGCAAGCTAAACCTGTGCAAAAGAAACATGCTAGTAAGCTGATCCCTCAGTCTCAAGGCTTACATCCATGAAACTTATTTCTGTAACGACAAAGCTAAACCTAACTAGAATTAATGCCTAAGTGTCACCTCTAGAGAACTTCTTTGTTACTCAAATGTGGCCTGCCTCTCTAATCCAAAATGTCACTACCTTCCCCCCTATGTGGGCCAGAACTTCCAGGGATAAAGTTTTCCCTGTCAACACGGGACTTGTCTTCCAGAGA
>JAQZBX010047224.1:0-20529 GCA_029593785.1 Cabassous unicinctus | reverse complement strand
TAGAATGGTAAGGCTAGGACCATCCTTCAGTATAGCAATCTCAAAATCCATGGCATGTGCTGGTGAGCCATTGTACATATATGTTCTGATAAGCATGAGTTATGTAGAGTTGCATGAGGCAGCACCCTACCGACTTCAAATTCTTTGTGAAATCTGTTTAGTTCTGAAGAATTCTGGACTTTGCTGCTAGGTTCTATGCGATTTTAATGACATATGAATAACTTGAGTTTAGATGGGAAGTACTTTATACTTTATCTTATTGGTTCATTGAAAATGCCTAACAGTTTGTTAAATTACTTTATAGATGAGATGAAATTGAGGTCATCTTGGGGAATAATCTAATCACATTCAAGGTTGAAAATGGGCTTATCATGGATATTGCTTTCATGATGAGTGTAAATTTACATGAAATTGGTGGAGAAGAGTGTTTTAGTTATGAATGTTCAAGGACAAATTTTGTAATCACTATCTGGAAGTCATAATTACCAGTTTATCAGGGAATTTTCAGCTCCTATCACACCACATGTCATGGATATTGCTTTATAATGGAGTTTTATGTATTCAGTTTGTGTATGTTTCTGTTTGAGTATACCTGAAATACAGATGGTAGTTCTGCACTGAGAATGATCAGACTGGAACCCCAAACACAGTTTGAATTTTCTCTACACAGTCCATGCTAGGTGCCGTCATCTCAAACATCCTAGTCTGGGCATTGGTAGTTATTATGGCCCTGTCTGAACCCAAATATCCATGATATTTTAGGAGTCAGTGACCTTCAAAGATGTAGCTATAGACTTTTCTCAAGAAGAATGGACTCTCTTGGACTCATCTCAGAGAAAGCTGTTCAGAGATGTGATGCTGGAGACTATCAATCATCTGATTCAAGTGGGTGAGTGTCTCAAAATTTTAATCTATCTATCTATTTATCTATCTGTCTATCTACCATCTATCATCTAATCTTCATCCATTTATTCAACAAATATCTAGAAAACGTTTTCTATATTGTTTTATATTATTTTTATATTCTTTATTATATCTTTATATTACTTTATAACATGAACAGCAACCTAAAAGAAATTTGTTTCTTTTCTTTTAATATACACCCAGTTATTCTCCCAATTAGAATGTAATCTTCTTGAGCACAATTTCATGTCTTTCTTACTACTCAGTCTCCAACACTTAGAACAATGCAGGGAACTCAATGAATATTTTTGAAAGGCTGAATAAGTGGATTAAATATTTTGTAAATAATTATACTGCTCTAAGGACTATGCTGTGGCTTCAGACAACAGTAGTAAAAAATATATATATATATTCTTTTTGACATGGAACATAGATTGTTCCAGTAGAGCTTATGTTTATTGGATTATTTTTGAAAATAATATATACATGGAATTTCTCCCTGGTGGAAAATATAGAGGATTCTTCAGTCTCTCTTTGCACTTGGGCATGGGCCTCACCAACCAGAGCTCTTCACTGTATTTGGGCACAAGATCAAGAGTAACCCCTTTGATGGTGAAGAATAGTCAGTGTTTTGTGTTCAATGAGGTGCCATTCCCTTGGCTGACCTGTAACATTTATCTTATTCTTCTTTGGTATCCTACCCTGCACTTGATGAAAATGTACTTATTTGCACAGAAATCAAAAATCCATTTTATCTTTTTTACACAAACAGGATATGAGGTCTGCAAAGCAGATGTGCTTTCCCACTTGGAGCAAGGAGAGGAACTTTGGAGAGAAGGACTATTTCTCCAAAGCCAGAGTTCAGGTGAGCTCTAGGTATCTGTGCTTCTATACAAGGAGGAAGCTGGTCAATGAGCAAATAGGTTCTTGGAACAATCACCTAAAGTTTTCCTTAAGTGAGTTATGTTTTCAGAAATGTAGGGGAGGATATTGGGGAAATTTTCCTCAGTTGCAGTCATTATTCCATATACTTATTGATCTCTGTTCAAATGTTTTTGACTTAAGGAAGGCAGATATTCATATTCTATTGGAGTTAAACTTTCACATAATTGCTCTTGTCTTGGTCCTTCTCATTGAAGGTTTTCCCACGCTTTACCTCTCTAATATTGTATGTTCTTTTATTTTCTCATATTACAATCCCAAATATTTTTCTAATTGTCAATGACTTAGAGTATTCCTTAATTTGATGTTCTTTCCCAGCTAAGGATCAATATTTAAAGCATACTCACAGTAGCATTTTGGGTTTTTTCAACATTTTCATTTCCCTATTGTTACCTGAGCAATTTATTATTTTTTCATTTCACTTCAGGCAGTGGTTTTAAAAATCAAGAAATGACATCCATGCATCATATCTGCAATAAAGACACATCTACCATTAAATGTTTGGTAAGCTTCATGGGTGTGAATGCTTGTCTTCCAAATAGATACCTGAGAATGGAATAAGTTAGGAATTCAGTACAATCACTTAATTGTAAGTAAAACTGACTGTAAGTTTTTCTGGGTTTGCACTTCATTGGTTTAAGTGCTAATCCAGAAAAAGCCTGTTATAGTTTGAATTGACCCCAAAGCCATCATCTGTGTTCTTATAAAATGACAATTGCATATACATAGCTCATTTACCTAATCTTTGAAACATCATGAAGTCTTTAAAATTGAACATAAAGTTCTGTAGTTGGGATGGAACAATAGAGAAATTCTCTGTGCATGCAGGAGAATATGTGTCTACAACTAACATGAGGAAGATTTTATTTGGAGACTATCACTGAGTGATTAGTGTTCATAATACAGAGATGCATAAATGAATGTAGATGGACAAACCTTTTAAGTCTCTTATTTACTTCCCAAATACAGAGACATCATATCCAAAAGAATCCCTTTAAATATAGTGATTTTCAAGATTTCACTCACAGATCCACCATGACTCAAGATGTGTTCATTCACATGGGAAAGAAACCTTATTTCAAAAAACTATTTGGAAAAGCCCTCAGTAACCAATCATCTTTTATTCAGCATAAGCAAATTCACACTAGAAATAAATCATGTGAATATCATCTAAATCATAAAAACTTTTGTCAATCCTCTGGCCTTATACAATATAATGGAATTGACACTGGAAAGAAACCCTGTGAATGTCATCTATGTGCAAAAGCCTTCACTTGTCATTATTTCCTTAGCCTACATAAGGGGACTCATACTGGAGAGAAACCATATGAATGCCATCAATGTGGGAAAACCTTCACTCATAGTTATTCCCTTAGGCAACATGAGTTCACTCACACTGGAGAGAAACCCTATAAATGTCTTCAATGTGGGAAAGCCTTCACTTCTTTTTTCATCCTTAGAACACATGAGAGAACTCACACTGGAGAGAAAGCCTATAAATGTCATCATTGTGAGAAAGCTTTCACTTGTAATTCTTACCTTAGAAAACATGAGAGGACTCACACTGGAGAGAAACCCTATGATTGTCATCGATGTGGAAAAGCCTTCACTCATTGTTCTTCCCTGAGACAACATGAGATAACTCACACTGGAGAGAAATGCTATGAATGTCATTGATGTGGGAAAGCTTTCACTCATAGTTCTGACCTTAGAAAACATGAGAGGAGCCACACTGGAGAGAAATCCTATAAATGCCACATATGTGGGAAAGCCTTCTCTCATTGTTCTACCCTTAGACAACATGAAAGAATTCACAATGAAGGGAAACCATATGTGTCATCTATGTGGGAAACCCTTCACTTATCATTCTGACCTTAGAAAACATGAAAGAACTCACATTGTAGAGAAACCCTATCAATGTCTTTGATGTTGGAAAGCCTTCAATCACTATTCTAACTTAGACAACATGATGATATGAGAAAACTCACACTAAATGTTTTTACTATAGAAGAGAATTCAGCCATAGAATTAACCTTTAACACACAAGAAATCTCACTGATTTGTAATCAATGTATATGAGCTTTTAGTTATACTTACTACTTCAGTCTAAGTGAATTCATACTGAAAGATATCCATATGAATGTCATCTATGTAGCAAAACCTTCAGTTGGTCTGATTATATAAGGCATGAAAGAATTTAAAATATAAATATAATGAAAGTGGAAGCATCTTCATCCACCTAACTCATAAACCAGAAAAATCATAAGTGAGAGAATGCCTATGTAATCAATATGGAAATGCCTTACTTTGTAATATATCCTTTAAATAAAATTATTGAACTCCATGGGAGAGAAACAAGAGGTCTGTAATCACTATACACTATCATTTAGTCAAGCACCAGCCTTGGTGTGCAAAAGAAAATTCAGTGTAGGGATAACCACTAAAATAGAAGATAGGAGAGAAAAGCCTTTAGTAGGATGAAACTCTGGGGGAATGCCACATAATTTATGCTGGAGAAGTTATTCAATGAAAATCATGAGAAATCATGTATTAATACATCAATAATTATAGAGCATGTGAGGATTCACACTATGTTGAACCCCCTCAGGATCATGAATGAAGGAAGGTCTTCAGTGTTCACTCATTCCTTAATCAGCATTAATATTCTTCCACTGAGAAGGGAACAATCCTAAAGTCAAAATGGGAAAATCTTCATGTGGATTTCACACAAGAAAATTCAGACTGGAAAATGCAATACTTTATAAGGAACATTGAGCACATAATTCAGCATTGGATCCAGAATTTTGAACAGGACTTGCTAATGAAAATAGTGGGATAACAGCCTAAAATTGTTAAATGGGTTGGGAATATTGAATGAAGAATTTTGTAAGAAGAATTATGAAATGAGATTCAAGTCAGGAGATTAGTACTTGCATATATGTAAGCAACAAAAGTTGTTAATGAACAACATAATATGTTGGTCCTGTTCTTTTTATTTTTAAGGATGAAATAAAACTTTTTATTTGCATATGACATGATTACCTAGGCAAAAAATTTACAAAAAAAGAAAAAGTGTGAAAGCTTATAAGTGAGCTTAACAAGTACAAGATATAAAGTCAATGCACAAAATTCAAATATATTCCTACATATCAGCAAAGTAGTTGTATTTCAAATAAAATAGAAGTGATGTTTACAATAGCACAATAAAATGAATGGAAGCTATAAATCTAACAATATATACAGGATCTATATGCCAAAAACTACAAAACACTGATGATAGAGGTTAAAAAATTTACATAAATGAAGATATGCATTAGGTTCATGGATTGAAAGACTCAGTATATATAAGATGTGAATTCTCCCAAATTAAATCTATAGATTTATGAAATACCTGGTGAAAATCCTGCAAGCTACTTTGTATGATCAATAAGGTGATTATAACATTTAGGTATAAAGGCAAAGGGACTAGAAGAGCCCAAATCATTTTTTTTTTAAAATGATAAGTGGATTTACATTAAACAAGTCAAGACTTACTGTAATACCACTGTGATTGAGCAGTGTCATATTGCTAAAAAGGTATAAAATTTTTTCAGTAGAATAGAATAGAAACTCTAAAAACATTTTAAACTGATTCAAACCAATATTGTCAAATTAGAATTTACAGTGGTGCAATGGAGAAATTATTCTCTTTTTAACAAATGGTGCTGGAAACTTTGGTTGTCCATATGCATTTTCTTTTTGGCTTTTTATTTGGCTTTTAAAAAGTGAAACACTGACATATACATAAGCCCTTAAAATTTCTCAAAGAACATCATAGACCTAAATGCAAAATTTTAAACTAAAATATATGTAGAAGAAAACATAGGAGAAAACCTCCATGAAAGTGTGCTTAGCAATGAGTGTCTGAATATTATGATATGACGGTTTAGTTCAAGTGTTAACTTGGCTAGGTTATAGTCCACTTGTGTTGCCAAGTAAGTACTGGCCTGATTGTTACTATAAGGGTATTTGTGGCTTTAAATCATTATACAGTTGATAGTATCTATAGCTGATTACATCTACAATCAACAAAGGTGATTGCCTTCAGCAATGAGAGAAATCTTGTCCAATCAGTTAAGACCTGAAAGGGAGAACTGATAGTCTCAGCAGTGAGAAAGAAGAATTTCTACCTGTCTTTCAGCCAGCTATCTTCTCCTGGGGAATTCACTGAAATATTCATCAGAGTTCCCAACTTGCATAACCTTCCCTATAGAATTCAGACTTGCCAATCCCTATGGTTGCATGAGACAATTTGCATAATAAATCTGATGTTTTCCCTGTTGGTTCTGCTTCCTTGGAAAACTCTGACTAGTGAAAATGCCAAAAAAAAAAAGTAGCCTTTACTTCTGGTCTTTATTTCTGTATGCCACTTTGAACCACTGTCTAGTGTCCTTTCCTTTCAGTCTGAAGAACTCACTTTAGCATTGCTTGTAGGGCAGGTCTAGTGGTGATGTTTACTTGGCTTTTGTTTACATGGGAATGTCTAATCTCTTCCTCATTTTTGAAAGAAAGTCTCATCGACTATAAAATTTTTGATTGGCAATTGTTTTCTTTCAGCACTTTAAGTATTTCAATCCACTGCCTTCTTGCCTCCATGATTTCTGATGAGAAACTGGCTCTCAGTCTAATTGGGACTCCCTTGTATATAACATGTTGCTTTTCTCTTGCAGCTTTCAGAACACTCTTCTTGTTCTTTGCACTTGATAGTGTATTCAATATATGATGGGGTGAATTTTTCTTCATGTTTATCCTGGGTGGTGTTCTCTGGGATTCTTAGATGTGCATATTCAGGACTTTAGCTAAGTTTGGGAAGTTATCTGTCATTTCTTTGAATATTCCTTCTGCCCCTTTCTCTTTTTCTTCTCCTTCTGGGACTCCCATAATATATATATTGGTGTGCTTGAAGATGTCACATAGATGTCTTGGGCTATTTCCACTTGTTATAATTCTCTTTTCTTTCTGCTCCTCACCCTCACTCATTTCAAGTGTCTCGTCCTTGAGTTCACTGATTCTTTCTTCTGCCACCTCCAATCTTCTCTTGAAACCCTCCTGGGAATTTTTCATTTCAGTTATTGTGGTCTTCCACTCCAATAGTTCTGTTTAGTTATTTTTTTTAATTTCTATGTCTTTACTAAGATTACCATATCTCATTCATTGTTTTCCTAAAAAGCTTTATTTCTTTTTCTATATTTCTTTCTTCTCCTTGAGCATTTTAAGATATTAGCAAAGGTTTTGTGCTTTGTTCAGTATATCCTCATTCTGGTCTTCTTCATTGATGTTTTCTGGATTTTTATCCTCTTCCTTTGGGTGGGCCATCATTCCTTTGTTTTGTATCCTTTTGTTACACACTGTGCATTTTAATATTTTAAAATGTTAATTCTGAGATTTATTCCCTGAGATGTCTGTTTCTTGATTTTATAACCAGCTGGTGGTAAGGTAGAAATTTTCTTGAGCTTCAGCCTTATTAGGAAGGTCTGCCCAAGGTGAATGCTTTGTGCAGGGTATTACCTTTCTTTCTGAGCCTGTGTCTTGTCCTGGACTTTTGCTTGTTAGTTGTTGTGCAGTTCCATTGTTTACAAGAGTTTGGTTGTCCCCTCTGTTTCCCAGATACAGATTTCCCTCTCCCAGGTGTTTGAAGCCAGCAAGCCTTTGCCTCAAATTGTCTGCCTCTATAGTTCCCTTCACTCCTTTCATTGTCTCAAGCTGCTTTTTCCTAACAGGCAAATTCTGGTAAGAGGGGCATGCTGGAAAGAACTTCCCAAGTAATTCTTTCCCAGCCAAAACAGGGCCAGAGACCCCTGAATGGGGTGTACACTGGCTCCAAAGTGTCCTAGGGAATGTAAGGGCACCAATACTTTCTTTCATGGCTTCCCAAAGCTCAGTTTTCTTGACCTGCCTGACAGATGCAGCCCTTCAACTGTCTGCCACAGTCCTGAGGAAGTTGTCTTTAAGTCTCCTCCACCACTGCCTTTTTCTGGAGCAGGTTAAAACAATGGCCACCCTCAGAGCTGGGCCCCAGGGATCTGAAGTCACTATTCAAGAGCCATGTCCACCCATGGTCTTGGGGAAGAGGATTTTTACATCCCTTTCTGACACCAGTGAGCTAGCCTGGGGCTAGACCCCATGGCAGCCTGCCACATGAGTGAGAGATGTGTGATGGTAACCACCACAAAGAGAGTGCAATTTACTGCTCTTTATGTAATTTATCAGCCTCTTCCTCCCACTCATCCCTGGATGCTGTAGAGTGTTATTCTGGCCTCTGGAGTTTCAAAATAGTTGTTTCAGACAATTCCTGCCTGTTTACTCATTGTTCTGGTGGAAGGTCTGAGTCCTGGAGCTTCCTACTCTGCCATCTTCCCCTATATTCGTTTATATAGCTCTAAACACAAATATTTGGATCAATCAGAAAATAAATTTGAACATAAACTAAAACATTTACAATAGAAACTTGTGTCTTAACTATTCTCTTTTGTTTTGTAATACACAAATGCATGGCAAGGATGAATATAAACAAGAATAAACACATTTTAGACGTATAGTCTGATGGTGCCTAAATTCTCTATTAAAATGCCATTTAATATAGGCTTCAAAATTAGAAAATAAGTAAGTAAGTAAGTAAGTAAAAGAATAAGAAATGTGTTAGCCCTGGAAAATTATGGGTATCTTGACACGAAAATATCCCAGAATCTAGAATCTGGCAGTGTGCCATTCCATACATCGGAATTTTGTTGCAAAAGGGCTATTGTCAACACAGAGAGACACAACAAATAACGACATGGAAGTATATTGAAGATGTGGGGAGTGTCCTATTTTCAGAATGGGTAGTTTTCAGTTTTAGGATGTGCTAAATAAAATCTTATAAGTACTCTTCTGAGGAAGGGACCTACTCCAGGAGCACAAGGAGTCTGGAAAGAGTGACCTGTAGCCTGTTCTTCTGTCAGTTCCCGTGTCCACCTTTTCACCTGTTTCCCCACCTCCCCTCCTGATCTCCCTTCAATTTCCCTTTTCAATCTCCCTCTCTTCTGATTCCTTTCCTTCTCCTTCCCTCAGTCCTCCTCTGTCTTCTCCTCCTCTCAGGTCACATCTCTCCTCACTTTCCCTTCTGCCTCCTTCCCTCCACTTCTCTACTTCCTCCCCCTCCTCTCCCCTCCTCATTGTGCTTCCCTTCTCCTCTCCAGTTCCCTTCCCTCCCCCAGATTACCTCCTTTCTCCTGAGTCAGGTCACCTCCTCTACCTTCACCTCACCCTGCTCAGGTCACCTCAGTTCATCTCCAACCTCCCTGTCCATGCATTGCTACCTACCTTGTCACTGAACCATGGCTCACTCCTCCCCTCTTGACCTCCAACCTCCCTTGGTTTCCCTCACCCGCCCCCAGTTCCCTGCCCCTGGGGTCTGCCTCACACTTCTGCCAGCCCTGTAGTAGCTACTCTGCTCAGACTCTATCATCCTAGCCTGTGGACAGATATTTACCCCATTCTCTGAGTCCCCCCTTCTCCAATAGATTTTACCTCCTTCCACATAGCTAAGCTTCCCTCATTTTATCTCCTCACTAGCACCAACTGTCTCCATCCATGCCCTGTGGGTGACACTACAAGGACATTCAGCCCTACCTGCCAGGCTTCTCAGAGGACTAGGCCCCCTGGTCTAACAGGTTCATGGGGAGGGGAGAGGAAGCAGACAAACATCCAGCTTGAGACTTTGGGTGAATTCTGGGCCTCCACTTGGGTCCAAGACAGGCATTTCTGCCCTCACAGCTATAGAACATTCTTTGAATATTTTCCCACATCTTCAGATATAGGCCAGGAGAGGGCAGAAGTTCATTCTGTGACCACATCCCATCCTGCTCCAGGCCAGTTCTGAGCTAGGCACCCTCCAGTCTCACCAAGCAGGGCCCCCAACACAGCAGCTCACAAGACAAATCTCCAGCAAGATAAAGCTCCTTAACTTTTCAGTCATCAGATAAGCCTCTCTTAATAGTAATTTAGTGCAATGTTCCCAAGCAATATGAAAGTTCTCACAAAGGGAATATCTTCTGCTTTTTCTCTGGGATGGAACAAAGTATTGGCCTTAAGCATACTCCTGCCTCCTACCTCCAAACATGCATCCACTGAACTTAACCCTTAAGGGGAAACATTCCCATATCAACTGGTTGGCTTGAGCTCTCCCCAAACTGACAGAATCCCAAAGCCATGAGCCCACCACATGCCAATTAGATGAGCAAATCTCTGGATGAGGCTGAGATATTGTTGTTTTTTAAGAATGTCCACAAGGAATTCTGTGAAGTCAGGGTGGAAGAATGGCAAGTCATGTGTGAGGATCGTGAACAACCAATTCATCATCTTCATACATTCAAGGGAGGGACAAGGACTATAATCATGCAGAGGTTCATAGGGTATCAACAGTGGATAACAAGGGAATAAGCCAATGATGACAGTCCAGACCCTGGTGACAGATCCTATGAGTTCTAATCCCCACTGTTATTCCCGGTGTGATTTTGTTACTGAACACTTCTGTGCCTCAGTTTCCTCAGCTTTAAAATGGAAATAAGGTTAATACCATTATTTCAGAATTTTTATGAGTGTTAATGACCTTATACTGAATGTCATGTTGTTGTAGGTAACAAGCATTTCACAAGAGTTTGGAAAAAAATAAGCTATGTATATTTTATGACATAAGGTGAGAGTTGGGTACACTAATCTTTCTTATTTAACTTTTTTTATTTGAGAAGTTGTGAGTTAACAAAACAATCATGCATACCATACAGGATTCCCATACATTGTCCCACCACCAACAGTTAATATCCTAGTCATGTGCTGTGTCAGATGTAGTATTGGAAAAATGCAGGTATTTGGAGTCACTAGACTATTGAGTTTTGTTAATATATATATAGTTTTTATTAAAGAAATTGTGATCTTACAAAACAATCATGCATAATGTGCAGAATTCCCATACATAACCCCTCCATCAACACCTTACATTGTTGTGGAACATTTGTTACAGATTATGAAAGAACATCATCAAAATATTACTACTAACTATGATCCATAGCTTACATTTGGTATGTTTTTTCCATACACCCTCTATTATTAACACCGTGTATTAGTGTTGTACATTTGTTATAGTTCATGAGAGAATGCTCTCATATTTGTACTGTTAACCACAGTCCATCATCTACCACATGGTTCACCGTGTTATACAGTCCCATGCTTTGTAAATCCATTCGTATTGTACACCAGTGGCTCTCATTTTTGTCGCAGAGTTGTGCAGTAATTGGCTCAGTAAATTTCGGAATGGTTTCCTTAGTCCAAAAGAAAAAAATCCCATATGCCCCTCATTATTGACCCTTAGCATTGATACAGAAGTTTCTTTGACATTGATGCAAGAATATTACAGTATTGCTGTTAACTACAGTCCATAAGAATTGTATTTTCCCATGCATCACCGTATTCTTATCACCTTGTAATAGTGATGTACATGTGTTCTAGTTCATAGAAGAACATTCTTGTATTTGTCTATTAACCACACTCTTCATCCACCACTGTGTTCACTATGTTATTTGACCCCTAGATTTTTCTCTAGCTTTCTTTCAATTGACATTTGTGTCCCTAGACTACCCCTTTCAGCCACAATCACATGTATAAACCAGCCATGTTAGTTATACTCACTATAATGTGTTACCTTCAACTCCATGAATTTCCACACTTTTACAGTCAAGCTAATTAAAAATTCTACATACATTAAGCATCAGTACCCCTTCTTAACCCTCATCCTAGCTCCTAATAACCTATACTCTAGGTTTTATCTCCATGTATTTAGTCTTCATATTCAGCTCACATTAGTGGGACCACACAATATTTGTCCTTTTGTGTCTGGCTTATTTCACTCAGCAAAATGTCCTCAAGTTTCATCCATTTTATCATATGTGTCCCAATTTCATTTCTTCTTACAGCAGCATAGTATTCCGTCATATGTATATACCACAGTTTGTTTATCCATTCATTGGTTGATATACACTTGGGTTGTTTCCATCTTTTGGCAATTGTGAATAATGTTTCTGTGAATACTGGTGTGCAAATGTCTGTTCATGTCACTGTTTTCAGTTCTTCTGGATACATTCCTTGTAGAGGGATTGCTAGATCATACGGCAGTTCTATATTTAGTTTCCTGAGGCACAGCCAAACTCTTCCACAGAGACTATACCCTTTTACATTCCCATCAACAATGGAGTGCTCTATTTCTCCACATCCTCTCCAGCACGTGTAGCTTTCTATTTTTTCAATGATGGCCATTCTATGAGGTGTGAGATGATATCTCATTGTAAGATTTTTTCCATTTCAAAAAACTTTATTGAAGTATATCATTCATACATGAGCATACATAAACAATAAACAATAACTGTATAGTAAAAGTTATAAACTTACAAAAAACATGCATAACATCATACAGGGCTCCCCATCACCCCACCACCAATACCTTGCATTGTTATGAAACATTTGTAACAAATTATGAAAGAGCTTCATCAAAGTATTGCTACCAACTATAGTCCATATCTTACATTCAGTGTATTTCCCCCACAACCCACCTTATTATATATATTTTTGTTCATAATCATTGTAGTTTTGGTTTGCATTTACTTAATAAGCTAGTGATATTAAACATTTTTCATGTACTTTTTTGCCATTTGTATTTCCTCTTTGGAAAAATGTCTACGTCTTTTGCCAATTTTTAAATTGGATTGCTTGCCCTTTTATCATAGAGTTGTATGATCTCTTTATATAACATGGAACTCAAACCCTTATCAGATATGTGGTTTCCAAATATTTTCTCCCATTGAATAGGCTGTCTTTTCACCTTCTTCGTAAAGTCCTTTGAAGCACAAAAGTGTTTAAGTTTGAGGAGGTCTTATTTATTCATTTTTTCTTTCATTGCTCATGCTTTGGGTGTAAGGTTTGAGAAACTACCACCTACCACCAGTTCTTGAAGATGTATCCCTACATTTCCTTCCAAAAGTTTTATGGTTCTAGCTTTTATATTTAGGCCTTTGATCCATATTGAGTTGTTTTTTGTATAAAGTGTGAAATAAGGGTCCTATTTCATTCTTTTGCATATGGATATCCAGTTCTCCCAGCCCCATTTTTTGAATAGACTGTTCTGTCCCAGCTGTGTGGGTTTGACAGCCTTGTCAAAAATCACTTGACCAAGGGAGTGGATGTGGCTCAAGTGGTTGAGTGCCTGCGTCCCACATGGGAGGTCCCGGATTTGGTCCCCAATGCCTCTTAAAAAGAAAAACAACAGGCAAACAAATGAAAAGACCAACTCAGGGGAGCTGTTGTGGCTCAGTGGTTGAGTGCTGGGTTCCCACAAGCAAGTTCCCAGTCAATCCCTGGCCCTGGTGAAAAAAAAAAATCATTTGACCATAGATGTGAGTATCTGTTTCTGAACAATCAATTTGGTCCCATTGGTCTATATGTCTATCTTTATGCAAGTACCATGCTGTTTTTACCACTGTAGTTAGGTAATATGATTTAAAATCCAGAAGTGAATCCTCCAACTTCATTCTTCCTTTTTAAGATGTTTCTGGCTATTTGGGGCTCTTCACCCTTTCAAATAAATTTGATAATTTAGTTTTCCACTTCTTTTGAAAAGGCTGTTGGAATTTTTATTGGGATTATGTTTAATCTGTATGTCAAATTGGATAGAATTGACATCTTAATGATATTTAGTCTTCCAATCCATGAACATGGAATGTTCTTCCATTTACTTAGGTTTTCTTTGACTTCTTTTAACAATGCATTGTGGTTTTCTGAATACAGGTCATTTACATCCCTGGTTAAGTTTATTCCTAAATATTTGATTCTTTTCATCACTATTGTAAATGGAATTTTTTTCCTGATGACTATTGGGGTTTTGATTGGTAGATGTGGTAAATAGAGGGATATACAGTTAGTCTTGGTAGTTATTTGTTGAAATGAGTACTGTGGACTAAACTGGACAATAAAAATGAAGAGCTTCGGGGGCTGATGTTTGGCAAGAGAGTTCACCCTCTTTTATAGGAGAATCTGAGCATGGGGAGTATTTTTGTGAACAAACTAGTAAAAGAGGAAATTGTGGCCACAGGGTGGGACTCTAATGATTGATGTGAAAGGGACATTCCAGGTAAAACCTAGGACTGAGGCATAACGCTCAAAGAATTTGAGCTTGGCAGACAGTCACAGCAAAACTCAAATTCTAGCTGTGTCATTTGATAGCAATGTGAAATTGTCATATCACTAAAAATTTCTGAAACTCTAATCATGTCATTGTTAAATTGGTAAATAAACCATAAACAGCAGGATTGTTGTGGAGATTAAATAATCAAATATATGTGCAGCATCAAGCATACAGACACACTTAAAACACTCTTTTTTCCTTTTTCGAACCTGGAGTTCAAATTAGTAAGTTAATCCTACTCCTACTTATGATAAATTATCATCATTTATCCATGAAATATATTTATTATTAATGGTGTTTTAGGGTATAATTTATAGGTTATAAATGATTAATGCGCTCTCTCTCTCTCTCTCTCTTTCTCGTGTACACACACGCATGCACACATGCACGCACACACACACTCACACATCCAGAGAGAGAGAAAGGCAGGGATGTTCCCACTAATGATGATTATTATAAGACAGGATTTCAGCAACCACCTTACTAAAATATCTGATGGAGCAACAGCTATCTTCCTAAACCTTCTTCACTCTATATTTTCTGAGCCTCCTGGCTTATGAAGATTGTGAGATATGACAAAAACCTTATGACCATGTACTTCTACTTTCTTATGCAAGAGATTTTGAGGTGCTGATTTGGAGGGTGGACATCATTAACCCCACCAAATAAAGTTAGTGCTTGAATTGATTAATCCCATTATGAAATAATTCTTCAGTTGCATGATTGATATCCAAATCCATTGAGTAAAGATCTAAAAGTCAAGGCTGAGAAAGGGATCTTTATATAAATCCCAAGGGGCTGAACCAAGATGATTTAGGGCAAATACATACAAAAGGGTAGGGGCAGGGTACAGCAGGAAAGGAGTGAGGGTCCAGAGGGCTTGGATAAATAGATACTGGAGAACCAATGCTACTGCACACACCAAGAAGACTTAAATCTGAGAAGTTCCACAATATTTACCTGCAGGTGGAGAGCAAAATCCACATGTGCATGAGCTAGGGATACCTATTTTTTGAATGATGGAAGGGACTGAAAAACTAAACACCATGGGATAATTAACATATGAAACAGAATGGTTTTCATGTTCTTATCTCTAAGAGTTCTGTATTCATGTTTTCATTATGAGAAATAGTAGCCATCACCATCTTACATTTGAGTCTGGAAGATGACATTTCTCCCCGTTTCTCTTAGGGCACACTGCATGTTTCTGTTTGTTGACTGGGGCTTACCTCCAGGTGATGTTTTGGGTATACATGACAGGTAGTTCTGGAAACTATGGGCAAGTCTTGAATATTTGGGCTTCCTTCTCTATCCTCAGCACTGCCTACTTAGTGAGTGAAAAACTAGAGGAAGACAATTGATAGCTGTTCTATTGAAAATGTAACCAGTGGTGAGTAGGGAATTGCTCTTTCTACTAAAGTTTAACCCATATGCCAGAATATGAAGTTTTCTCACATTGGCTTGGATATTCTAAGTGCACTTAGGAGATATTCAGGGATCTGAGATCCATTTACTTTTCCCCAGGACTCTGGGATAATTATGGTAGGTTAGGGACTGACTAAGAAATAATCTCCTTTCTACCTTTCACACTCACTTATTTCAACCTCCATTGAGGCTATGGATTCACAGAAAAGACGTGAGAGGTTTTCTTTTCCTCATGCAGCCCATGGCCTCAGTGGGGAAGTAATTCACTCATATCATGTTATTAGTTGTAATGTGCTTAGGTTTGTGGTGAATACCTGTTGATAGAGATGAGTAAGCGCAAAGCATAGTCAAATAGAGACACATGATTCATCAGGTGAGTAGAATCGCCAGGGTTAAGGGCTACGCAGTGTTGAGAAGAGCAGGAGTGTTAGGCCACAAAAGGCAATGAAAAATTATTTTCTCCAATAGTACACTTAAAGTTTTGATAGAATATATTTGCAAATTTTAAAAAGACGTTCGAAATTCTCATTACCACCTTTACACCAATAAACATTTTTCTCTCTTTGTAAATAACATTTGTACAAATTTGGTAAGTGGAAGGAATGAATACAAAGTATTGTTTCCTTAATTTAGGCTTTGCATATAGGAGAAGGAGTATAATGGTTAGAGTAAAATTTTAGGCTCTGTTAAAATTTTTGAAGAAATGAAGAGACCAGAACCAATATAAAAGCAATTTTATCCTTGAACAGAGAGTAAATGTGAAGATATAAGAGATAATAAAAACTAAGTTTTGGAGATTGAGGAGAAAATTAAGTATGGGAGGTCTCTTACCACAGGAAGATTCAGCCTAGTACCTTACTTCAGTATAGAAGTCTCAGGAGCCCCTGGCTTGTGCTATTGAACTAGCTGCCCTCATTTCTTATAAAGAACACCAGAGCTTTGTAGAGCTGAGAGAAGAAGAATCTACTGATCCCAGGTTGTCTATGAAGCCTGTTCACTTCTGCAGAATGCCATTTTAATGAATAATAGAACTATCACTTATATTTAATAAGTGGTGATTAGATATGAAGCACTTCATACATGAGCTCATTGGGTATTTTGAAATTTGTGTTTGTTAAACCATTTCAGAGATGGGAAAAAGAAGTAATTGAAGGGAATAATTGAACCACAGTCATCATTAAAAATGGATGTTCTTTGCCTTGTGATGAGACTATAGATTTACTTGGAATTAGCAGATGTATTAGTCAGGGTTCTCTAGGGAAACAGAACTGACAGGAAATATCTGTAAATACTATGAGATTTTATAAAATTGTCTCACATGACCATGGAGATGCATGAGTCCAAATTCTGTAGGGCAGGCTGTAATCAAGGACTCTGGTGAAGGTCCTCATTGAATTCCCCTGAAGATCCTGGGTGTCTGACGTAGAGATGGGGATTCTCTCTCTGAATGCTGAAATTACTTCTCCTTTTAAGGTCTTCAACTAATTGGATGAGACGTTACTCATTGCTGATGGCAATCTCCTCAGTTGATTGTAGATGTAACCAGCCATCTATGCAATCAACTCACTGATGATTAAAGTCCATGAAATGCCCTTGTATGACAATTAGCCCAGTGCTTGCTTGATCAAACAACTGGGCACCATTACCTGGCTGAGTTGACACATTAGTCTAACCATCACAGCGGAGAAGAGAGTTTTAGCTATGAATGCTCAAAAGCACATTTTATAATCACCATCTAGAAGTCATAATTATCAGTTTGTTGGAAAATTTCCATATCATATCATACCACAGCTCATGTGATAGTGCCTTATAATGGATTTTTGTGTATTCAGAGCGTGCATGTCTCTGTAAGTGTATCTGAAAGAGAAATGCTACATAAGCACTGAGAATGATCTGTCTGGAAACCCAAACACAATTTGAGCTTTCTATATACAAAGCCCCTTCCTTCCTCAGTGCTCATCTCAATCATCATACCCTGGTCATTGGTAGGAATGACCCTGTCTGAACTAGAATGTCCATAATGTTTTAGGAATCCGTGACATTCAAAGATGTAGCTATAAATTTCACCGTGGAAGAATGGACCATGCTGCATGCGGCACAGAGAAAAATGTTCAGAGATGTCATGCTGGAGAATATCAGTCATCTGGTGTCCATTAGTGAGTTTCTCAAAAGTTTATCTCTCTCTCTCTCTATTATCTATCATCTATCTATCACCATCATTATCTACCATATATCTATCTAATCTATCCATCATCTTTTCAACATCTACTTAAGCTCGTATGCAGATTAAGCTTCTCCATGTGTCACTGTAATCTCTGCCTTGATTCTGTCACACTTATAACCACCTGAATGAAATTTGTTTCTTCAGTTGTTACTTACATCTAATTTGTCACACCAGTGGAATGTAATCTTCCTGACTAAAATGCATGTCTTTCTTGCTATTCAATTTCTCACACTCAGAACAGTGCTGAGAAATCAATGAATAATATTTCAATGGGTAAATAAAAAGAATAAATATTCTCCAAATAATTATAATGCTGTAGGTACTATTATGAGATTTCAGAACACAATAGTATAATAATTGGTATACAGTTTTCCATATAGAACTCAGATTATTCTGGTGAAGCTTATGTTTATTGGATATTTTTAAAAAGAATACTGTGGAAACATAATTTCTCCTTATAGGAAAAGACTGAGAATACTGTAGTCTTTGAACTTGGGCATGGGTGTCAACAACCAGAGGTCCTTAACATCTTTTGACATAGGTCATGAGCCATCCCTTTGCTGGTGAAGGATTATCAATATCCTATGTTCAAAGTATGCTTCCCTGAGCTGACCTTCAATGTTTACCTTATTCTTCCTCATATCCTGCCATGAACTTGGTTATTATACACTGTTGTCAGCTCAGGACTCAAAATCCATATTTCTGTTTCCCATAAATATTGTATCAGTTCTGTAAATCAGATGTGATTTTTCCAGTTGGAGCATAAAGAGAAACTGTGAAGAAAAAGATTAGGATTTCTCCATGGCCAATGTCCACGTGATCTCCAGGAACCTGTGCTTCAATATGAAAAGGAGTGTGGTCAATCAGTGAGAAGTTTCTTGGAAATATCTCCTGAAGATTTCCTTGACTGAGTGATACTCTCTAAAATATAGATGAGGACATGAGGTGGGGGGGGGGGGGTCCTCAAATAGTATCAATACATGTATCAGTTTCTCTTCAAATACCCATCTGTCATTGTCTTCAGCTTTAGGGAAAGGGATTTTAACATACTTATTGAAGTTAAGCATTCACAATGTGGCCCATGTCTTGGTCCTCCACTTTGAGGATTTTCCCTTTTTTTTTACCTCCCCAACATAAAATCTTTATTTTCGTTTTCCCTTGCTTTAATTCTTAAAATGTTTTTGTTGTTGATATCCCAAAGTGTTTCTTCTTCCCAGACTATACCTTAATTTTACATTCTTTTACCATCTAATTGACAATATTTGATACATACTCATATGAGCATTGGGACTATTCAAAATGTTCATTCTTCTAATGCCACTCTAACAATGCCTTTTAAAATTATTTTAGGAAGGGAAATTGTCTTTAAAAACCAAGAAATTATATCCATGCAACATGCCTGCAGGAAGGACTCATCCACCACCCTATCAAAGGTGGGCCTCAAGTATATGAACCTTGGTCACCCAAAATCAGACCCGGAATGGATTGCTAGTTCAGCACAGTCACCTGAGTAATTAAAGTTGAGATTAAGTACTGCCCCAGTAAAAAGTTTTGGATCATTTCAATTTAAGGAAAAAATAACCTGAGCTGAAAACCATAACCTGAGGTCCTATGAAAGGACAATTATGTAAAGATGGATTATATACCTAATCTTTGAAACATAATGAAATCTTCAAAGTTAATCAGATAGCTATAGTTGAGATGCTACAAAAGATAAAATTTTTGCATGCACAGAATAATAAATCATGTATATGTAACATGTGAAAAAAATTTCTCTGAAATCTCACTAAATGACTAGTCTAGGATTAATATGTAGAAAATTGAATTAATGAATATATTCAAGCAAATATTTTACTATGTCTCCTCTTCTTCCCAACAACAGATTTCTCACACTGGAGAGAATCCATTATAATGGATGATTTGGGAGATTTCAATCACAGCTCACATTGACTCAATATATGCCACTTCACATGGGGTAGAAGCCCTTTGTCAGCAAACAATTTTAAAAAGCCCTCAGTGACCAGTCATCCTAAATGTACATAAGCAAAGTCACACTAAAAGTCAATCTTATGACCATCACCATGGGAGAAAGCCTTCAGAAGAACTTGTGTCCTTAGACAAAATGAGAAAATTCACACTGGAGAGAAACCAGTGTGTCAACTATATGGAAAACCTTTCACTCATCCTTCTACACGTAGACAACATAAGAGAACTGACATTGGAAATAAACACTATGAAATGCCAAATATATGGGAAACACTTCACTAATTTTTCTAACCTTAGATGAAAATAGAGAGAAACCATATGAATGTGATGTATGTGGGAAAGCCTTCTGGCAATATTTTGCTCTTAGATGACATGAAAGAATTCACAGTAAAAATGTTATGAATATGAAAGAGTCTTCAGCCACAGCTCTAACCTTCAATCAAATGAAAGAATCTACACAGTAGTGTAATTCTATGTCAATATAATCAACATGTAAATGCTTTTATTTACAATTTATCCTTAAACAACATTTGACTGTACTATATTTGGAGGAATGCTATGTCTGTAGTTACTTGCAGGGGACTGGATCTGAGCTCCAGCCTTGGTGTGCACAAGAAAAACTCAGAGTAGGAATAACACCTAGAGCAGGTAATCAGAAAGGAAAGTCTTTACCATGAGAAGGAGACATTGGGGGAAGAGAGGTGAATCAGATAATTTTTGCTGGACAAGTTATTCAATGAAATAAACATGAAAAATCCTTTACTTACAGAGCAACATTTGTAAAATACATGAGGTTTCA
>JAQZBX010047223.1:0-20522 GCA_029593785.1 Cabassous unicinctus | reverse complement strand
AATCTAATAATGAACTCACACTCTGAGCACAATGAAATTAAATTAAAAACCAATAATAAAGACTGCCAAGCTTCTCATATGTTTTAAAACTAAAAATAAAGAATTACTAAACAATTTCTTGACCAAAGAGACTTCAAAAGGAAATATGAAATATATAATGGTAAGGAAAAATGAAAGCCTGTTAGAATCTCTGGGATTCAGAAATAAAGAAAATATTATAGCACTAAATATATATATATACATACATATAGATAGATAGATAGATCTCACTAAATATAAATGATTTATATTTTTAATATAAATATACATATATATTAGGAAACATGAAAAATTAAAAATTAATGAAGAGAAGCGCAACATCATTGGTCATCAGGGGAATGAACTCAAAACCACAATGAGATATAACTTCACACCCACTAGGAATGACTATTATTATAAAACAGAAAATAATAAGTGTTGATGAGGATGCAGAGAAATAAGAATCCTTATATATTACAGGTGGCACTGTAGAATAATGAAGCCACTGTGGAAATCAGTTTGGTGGTTCTTCAGAAAACTGAAAATAGAGTTATCATATGACCTGGTAATCTCACTTATTGGTTTATACCCAAAATATTTGAAAGTAGGAATTCAAACAGTTATTTGTAAACCAATATTTATTTATAGGATCATTTACAATAGTCAAAAGGTAGAAGCAACCTAAGTGTCCATCAAGAGATGAATGGATAAAGAAAACATGATACACACACACACACACACACACACACACACTCAATGGAATATTACTTAGCCATAAAAAGGAATGAAGTTCTAATGCATGCTATAACATGGATGAAACTTGAAGACATCATGTCGAATGAAATAAGCCAGCACAAAAAGACAAGTGTCATTTGATCTTATTTATTATGAAATACCTAGAAGAAGCACATAGAGATAGAGGTTTCTAAATTACCAGAGTTTGGGGGAACCAGTGTGGGAGAAGAGAATTATAACTTAATGAATGAGTGATGAAATAGTATCACATTATCCAATAGGGGTAATGGATACTGGTGATTGTAGCACAATATTGTGAATATAGTTAATACTACTGAATTATACACTTGAATGTGGCTAAAATGGGAAATTTTGAGCTGTGTATTTTTTTTTACTACAAAAAAAGCTTAAAATTTAAAAAATAATGAGATAAAGAGCCACTTCCTGAATGGTAGAGAAAGGATCTCTTAAAATCCTCTCTTCCATAAAAGCAGTGAGAACACTGGCAAAAAATTATAAAAATAAACTTTTTTAGTACTCTAAAATTAATCAAAATCTTTCAATAATCCAAGGAATATTTGTTCAAGGAAAAACATCTGGTTCACTGTAAGAACAGCAAATTTTGTGGTGTTTTAACTGATCCTTTTCCCATCTGCCTTTCCCCAGCCTCATGGTAGCCTTGAAAACCAATAACCTAGGAACCATTGTAGGGATGAGAAGGGTTTGGAGCTCTCCTAAATGCCCAATCCTGACAGAATTTGACCTACCTGGTAGTTGTCTGGAAAAGATCAATCCTTAGGGCTCCTCTTTCTAAGGCCAACTCAGAGTTTGCTCTGGGGGAATAGCCCTAACCCCTGTGACATTTTTGAAACAATAAGTGGCAATTATTTAACATCACAGCTGCCTGAGGCAGCAAAACCAGTTGGGGCTCATATAAGGCTGACTTAAAAGAATGAGATGTCCACAGAGATCTCTGAAAAGTTTGGACATATTCTTGGGAATCTGGAAGTTCACACACATGTGGAGGACTTTTTGCATGCCCAGGAATCACCTAAGAAGGTCCTAAGATTGGAGCATTGAAAACATACCTCTACATACATAAAGACTCCCTTGGCAAAGCTGTGAGACATAGTGGTTCAAGGTATCTAAGGAAACCTCTGTCCAATCATTCACTGACCACTAAGCTAATTGAGCAGAGACTTCATCGGCTACATACAATGAGAACAACAACGACGACAACGACAATGACAACAAAACCCCCCAAATTTTACAGAATTTTTCCTGTAAAATTACTAAGTTAAAAACAACAACAACAAATGGCAACAACAAAATGAGGGAGGGAAAGTTGTTCTATTTCCAGAGTTGCCACTTGTATTATTTTAAAGGTCCAGTTTTCAGCAAAAAATACAAAACAAGCTAAAAAACAGGAAAGCATGGCACAATACACAGAAAAAAAAATCAAGAGATGTTTTCCCTGAAGAAATGTAGAAGTTGGGCTTTAAACCAGCTATTATAAATATTTTCAAATAACTAAAGGAAGCTGTGTTCAAATAATTAAAGTAGGAAAAAATATCACACACAAATACACACACACACACAAACAATATGAATAAAGATGTAAAGTTATAAAAATAACCAAATGGAAATTCTGGAGTTGAAATGGGTGATAACTGAAATGAAAAATTCATTAGACCCTCTCAAGAGATAAGAGAGTTATGAAAAAGGTTAAGCAAAGTTGAAGTTAGGTCAATTGAGATTATCCATTCTGAGAGACCGAAAGGAAAAATGAATGAAGAAAAGTGAACAAAGATCCAAATACCTGTGAGATACCACAATTGTAACGACAGATGCATAATGGTAAAGAAGAATGATACGAGAGAGAGAGAGAGAGAGAGAGAGAGAGAAGGGTAAATATAATATTTAAAGAAATAACACAGCTGAAAACTTTCCAAGTTTGATGAAAAACATTTATCTGCAGGACCAAGAAATCAACAAACTGCAAGTAGGATAAATTCAAAGAAATCCACATGTAGGCACATCAAAATCAGATTGTCAAAAGACAAAGAAAAAAGAGAATCTTGAAAACCACAAGAAAAAAGTGACTTAACATGTATAGGGAAGGCTCAATAAGAGAAACAGCTAATCAGAAACCATGTAGGTCAGAGGCAGTGGAATGACATTCAAAGTACTTAAAGAAAAAGACTGCTAACCAAGAGTTTTATATACAGCAAGTTAGATAAATGAAGGAGAAATTAGGACATTCTCAGATAATAAAAAATGAAAGAAATTGTTGCTAGCATACCTTCCGTAGAAGAAATACTAGAGAAAGTCACTGAGGAGGAAATGAAAGGATACTGGACAGTGACTCCAATCCATATGAAGGTATAGGAGTACCATTAAAGGTAAATACATAGGCAAATATAAAAGACAATATAAATGTATTTTGTATGTTACTTTTCTCCTTCGTTATATGATTTTAAAGACAACTGCATAAAACAATTATAAAACCATGTCTAAAATGAATCTATCATTGTTATTTTCATTATCTCAATAATAATAATAAACAAAAAACAAATAAACAAGAAAATTCTTCACCTCTCAATTTCTCTGTTTGAAGTGATAAATGCCCACCTATGTGATTATACCAAATATCATTGCTTGTACACTTTGGATGAACTGTATGCTTTATTAATATATACCAATAAAATTGATTTGCTTAAAAAAATGAATCTAGACACAGACCTTACACCTCTCACAAAAACTAACTCAAAATAGATCATAGACCTAAATGTAAAATGCAGAACTATACAACTTCTAGAAGATAACATACAAGAAAATCTAGGCAACCTTGGGATTGGCAATGACTTTTCCAATACAACACCAGACGCATGATCCAAGAAAGAAAAAATTTGAGGTAAGACATTATTAAATTGTAAAACATCTGATCTGTTTAAGACACTTAACAAAATGAAAAGACAAACCATAGACTGGGAGAAAATATTTGCAAAACACATATCTGACAAAATATTTGTATCCAAAATACACAAAGCACTCTTAAAACTCAACAATAAGAAAACAAACAACCCAATTAAAAAGTGGGCAATAACATGAACAGACACCACACCAAAGATGGTATACAGATGGCAAATAAGCATATGTAAAGATGTTCAATATCATATATCATTAGGGAATTGCAAATTAAAACAACAATGAGATACCACTACACAACAATGAGGTATCACTACACATGGATTAGAATGGCTGAAATCCAAAATACTGAAACCACCAAAGGCTCTTAAGGATGTGGAGCAATAGGAATCTCTCATTCCTGAGGATGGGAATGCAAAATAGTAAAGCCACTCTGGAGACAGTTTGGCATAGGTTTACCTATTTTATTTGTCATTAAAAGAAATGGGGGAAGCGGGTGTGGCTCAGTGGATAGAGCCCCCGTTTACCATATGGGAGGCCCGGGTTCGCGTCCCGAGGCCTCCTTGTGAGGGCACGCCGGCCTGAGCTGTGCAGTGGGCTGATGCAGCAACCTCACAGCAGGAAGCGGGTGTGGCGCAATGGATAGAGCACCCGTTTACCATATGAGAGGCCCCGGGTTCGCTTCCTGGCACCTCCTTGTGAGGGCAGGCCGGCTCGCGCGGCGCCGTGGGCTGATGCGGCAAGACCTCACAGCAAGGGGGAGATAAGCAGACACAGAGAAGACATGCAGCGAATGGACACAGCAGCATAAGCAGCAAGGGGGGGATAAATAAATAAAATAAATAAATCTTTAAAAAAAAAAAATGGCTTAAATTATTTTTTCTCTATTTTATCAATTTCTGTAGCTATAGTTATTTCATTTGGATATTGTACCAATGTTGCATTGCTATAAAAATTTCTTAATACTCTCAACTTCTGCACTTATCTCATTATAGATTAGTAAAACACATTTTGTGAAACAATCTTGAGACATATTTTGAGTAGTATTCCTTCTCTAAATCACTGAGTCTTATGATTTGTGTTTTTATAAGATCTAGTTAAAAGGTAATATTTTACTAGTGAATTAATATTTGTCATGGATACAGATCTGTTCAGATAGTCTATTCCTTTTTAAGTAATTTTTGTTAACTTATATTACTCTAGAAAATGACTTATTCTACTTATCTTGAAATATATTATAAAATGTTCAACTTGTTCTCTTATTTTTAAATTATTTTCCATATTTTAAATTATTTTTCCATTTTCATTCTTCCTATTGTCCATTTGTGCTCAAAGGCTTTTCAAGTTTTATATTTACTATGGATATTTTGTGTTGAAAAATAGCTATTTGATTAATATTTACTTGATAATGCTTGACTATAATAAACCAGTTTACCAAAAGTCAAAGATCAATGTGTAAATTTTAAAATTCTTTCATATGTCAACTCTGACTCTAGATTACTTCTCCAAGTGCTTCTTCTTTTAAGATTTCTGTTGGCTTATTTAATTATTTCCCCTTTGAAAGAATGAAAAGTTGCAATGAATAATTCAATATGTCATTTCATAATCTAGTGGGAAATCACAAAGACTGAATTTTAGAATCCCAAATCCTACACCATTTTTTAGTTTAATCAAAAGAAATCCTATATAAGACATTTGTAGATAAAACACAGTGAAAAATTTTCTCGTTTGCTTCCCTTTTGACATAGCTATATTACCTTCTTTTGGGTCAAATTCAATTTTGAATGAATATCAGTAATATGTGAAGTATTTTACTTCATCCATTTTTACAGCCTTCTAACAATTATGCCAATATACTAGCTCCTGTCTCATAAATGATTTAATATAACATCTTGAACATGCACATCTTGCTATTTATATAGAAGTGGCTTGGAATTTATCTTCATTAGTATAAGAGATGATACAGGTACATAACAAGAAAGGCTACAATTTATACTTTTAATAATGATGAATTTAATGTTTATAAATATAGTGCATCTGCAAGTAGTTAAAAAAAAAACACTCAGAAGACTATGGTCTTCCACCTGTAATTCTCCTTTTTAAAATTCTCTTCTAGTTCCACTACAGGTTCCTATAATGATTTTTATAAGACAGAATACGAAAGTAACAGATAACTTGTCTAAAAAAAGTGTTCCTCTATAGTCCTCTCAGGCTAAATTGTTATTATAACTATACAACTAGCAATTCTATACGAATACCTCCTGATTCTTTATCATACATATGCCATCAAACAAAAAGTGATATTACAATTCCAATGTTTTGTCTGCTGCTATTACTGTCTTTTCTTTTCTTATACTTAAGGATTTATTTGAATTTCTCTGCTCCCATCTTCAGACACATTTCCATTACACAGTGGAAACTTGTGAAGTAGTAAATGGTAAATGGTCTATTGTTTCTTTGATTCAATGTATAATATTGCTTCCTTTTCTCTATTCCTTTATCTTTAGTCATACTGGGAGTGAACAGTAGTCAGATATTACTGAAGTAAGATATGCATGAACACAGGGACAGAATCTATGGAATGGGAGGCAGGATAGAGTTTCAAGTATTATTCAAACCTATGGATTTATAAGATTTGACTGTTCATCACATTTTCTTGACAGCCAACACTTTGTTTCTCCTCTTACTTTACTGAAAATTTCTGAATATTTTCTTCTCAATAGCTCTGCTTTATACTCCAATTTTTCAACTCCACCTATTCTTTCCATTAATAAATGCTAAAAGTCTGAATTGCGGTTGTGTGTGTGTATGTGTATACAGGTTTGTGTTTGAAAGAGAGCACAAGCTGGAGAAACAGACCTCATCAGGGTAAAGGAGGATTGAGTAAAAAATCTTTGCAATTAAAGGGTACAGCCTAGTGCCTCTTCCTAGATTATATTTAATAAATATTTTTGATTGCATATATGAAGGAATGATTATGAGAACTGATGCGTGGATATTTAGTCCAGAAGATATTAAGTGTGGAGGAGATAAAAATGATTATGGGAGGAAGAAGAAGTAAACAAAATAATGAAGAGAAGAAAGAACCAAGTGAGGGAGCAGAAATACAGAGAGGGAATGTTCAGCAAAAGTTACCATGATCAAAATGAATAAGTGAGTGCCTGAATGGGAGAAGATATGTTCAATATCTATATTTTAAAACATATATTTAATTTCTACAAATTAATAAGAATGGACAGAAATCACAATGAAAAACTGGTCAAAGAAAATGAATGGATGCAAAAGGCTGGTAAGATGCTCAGACTAATTTTTTTTAAGACATTTATTTTTTAAGATTTATATTATTTATTTATTCCCCCCCTCATTATTTGTGCTCGCTGTCTGCTCTCTCTGTTCATTCGCTTTGTGCTCTCTGTGTCTGCTCGTCTTCTCTTTTAGGAGGCACCAGGAACTGAACCTGGGACCTACCATGTGGAAGAGAGGCACTTAATTGCTTGAGCCACATCTGCTCCTTGCTTTGTCGTCTCTCTCATTGTGTTTCCTCTTTGTGTCTCCTTTGCTGTTTCATCTTGTTGCATCTGCTCACTGTACCAGCCTGTTGCACCAGCTCGCTGTCTTGTTCGTCTTCTCTAGGAGGTACCAGGAACCGAACCCAGGACCTCCCATGTGGTAGGCAGGAGCTCAATCGCTTGAGCCACATCCGCTCCCTCTCAGACTTATTACTAATAAGAGAAATGCAAACTAAAGCAATTATATATCACTTTACCCCTATATATTAGGGGGGAAACAACTAAAACTTGAATAATTCTGAAACTGGCAGGGATATGGGAACTTAGGAAACATACTATTGGTGCAGATTAGACTATGCAACTATTCTGAAGAAAAACTGGTTATACTTAGCCGTAGCAACTATAGGTACATCCTAGGTGTCAATAACTTTGGTTCCAAAAAAATTTTCATGCAGATCTATAAAGATTCAAAAAAAATATATGTCCATGGCAGCATCACTTGTGTATATAGTTGGAAAAATGGGTAGGCAAATTGGTGGGTGCTTCCCATGTAATACTATACAGTGGTTATGAACAATTGATTATTTATTCACATAACAAAGATTGCAAAAACACAGTGCTGAGTGAAAAAAGGTAACAGACTACAAAATATATATAACAATACCATTTATTTAAATTAAATGTATATATAGATATAAAACAGCAAATATAATTTACAAGAACATGTATAAAAATAAGTACACTAAACACATTAGAAAGGTTTCTTCAAGGGAAATTGGTGAGTAAGAGGAGTGAGTTCTAGGGAGAAAAAGCAAAGAAGGAAGAAAGGAGGGTGGGAGGGAGGATAGGAAGAAGATAGGGAGGAAGAAAGGAAGATTGGAAGGAAGGAAGGAAAAAAAGAGAAGGATTTTACAAAGGCCAATGTTAATACAGTGTAAGGAAGTGAGGAGTGTAATTAACTCAACCCTCTATAGCCCAATATTCAAAAGAGTAAGAGGGAGAGAAATCACAGAACAATAATTATAAGAGTAATGGAAGAAAAGATAAAGGGCCCAACTATTTAAAATAGAGGGAAGCTTTTACTTCAACAAGCATTTGTTGGGGAATTTTTACATGTTTCCATTTTGGGAGTAAAAATAAATAGATTCCATGTTAGCTTTTAAGGAAGTTTGGGTTGTAAGTGGTGACAGAAGTGAGCCCATGAAGCACGGGCTATTTAAAGGCATCATGGAGTGTTAGGGCACTCCCAGAGCAATGGCCTGTATCTTCGTGGGAGCAAGTCAAAGCATATGCTTTGGATTCAGGAGGAAACAAGTACAAAATCTTTCTCTAACTACACTTAGACAAATAACATAACCTTTCTGGGTCTTGGTTTCCATAGATATAAAATCAGAGTATTAATAATATCTAATTGGTTTCTTAAGAGTAATAAATGAATTTCCTATCAAATGCTAGGTGTTTGATAAATGGTAGTTATTAATAAATCATAATTAAATTGAATAAATAATTCATAGAGCAGGGAGTTTTGAGAGAGAAGAATTTGAATTTCCAGATAGAATGTTGAAGATATCATAATACTGAAAGTTCATAGATGATAGGGAAGCATTCATAGATCAAATGAGTTAATAATGTGAAAGTATTTTATACTTTCTTGGTATTATGTATTTACTGTCATTATTAATGATAAAAACTGTAATAATGTGGCTGGAGTGGGAACCCACAGTGGAGGTATATGAAACATCAGGTTGGAGAGATAAAATGGGCAAAAATGAAAAGGGTCCTTAATAGCAGGCTGAAGAGTTTGGGATTCATTAAATAGATGACAAGAGCTACTTTAAAATCATAGATAGACACTGATGTATATAAAATGTCATTTTATTAAGATAATTAAACAACTAAAACTTGAATAATTCTGAAACTGGAAGGGATATGGGAACTTAGGAAACATACTATTGGTGCAGATTAGACTATGCAACTATTCTGAAGTTGGCCAGAATTATAAGCCTCCCACTGTTTCATTCCCCTGATTTCTTCAATCTTATCTCCTGTTACCCCCCAAGGTAGTAGCTCATCTACTTATCACTCTATACGCTCCTCACTCTCTCTTTCTCCCTCTTCTTCATCCTTCTATTTTTTCTACTTCTTCAGATCTGGATTTCCCTATCCCTCTGCTTCTAAAATTACTATTTCTTCCAGGTTCAATATTCTGCTCAAAAACTGGAGAAACCAGAAGATGGCAATGAGTAGGCCAGTTAGAAGACCTGCCATCATTTTTAGAACATGCTTCTGGTGGCTTGCACTGTGGTGCAGCTACTGATTTGCAGAAGGAGGCCGAATTCAAGAGATATTGTAGAGAAAAACTGGTTTTAAATGCTGATAATAGTATTTGGTACACTTTATTTACCAGGAAGGGCTAAATTACCAGAAAGTTGAATTCCCTATACAAAAAAGCTTCACATTAACTTTAAAAGATACTTTTACTTCCTTCTTAAATTATAAACAAAGTCAGGAATGAAATTAGCAATCTCAACAGTGAGAAATTATATGGTACTGCTAGAGTTTCACTCTGAACTGAGAGTAGCAGGGATCAATTCCATTAGGAGAATTAATTATCTTTGCAACTTTTTGTCTCATATTCAAATGTTGAATTTTTCAATCTGGACCATGTTGTTTTAAATTTTCATAGAGTACAAAAACCCTCCAAATAAGTCAATCACTGTATCCACAAAATAGATGTGGATTCATATTCTCATGTAAAATATGATTATAAATATATCTGAAGTAAAAATCTGCTCTGTTGTTTTCCTCTTCTGAACATATGCATGAATGAAATAACTATTATCATCATTTCTATTGTTTTTTAGCCTCTCATGCCAGTTTTCTCTGTGCAAGTATCTTAGAGGAGAAAGTGAAATGAATGTTTGTTTAATGTACTCTTCTAAGATTCAAATTTTAATGGCAAGGAGAATGCAACCACAAAATTTACCACAAAACCAAAATAAAACAAAGAAAATTAAATAGGGAACACAATATTTTAATATTTTCTGAAGAAAATATAATAGTCATTGATTATATATTATTTTCCCAGAATTATACTAGATACATGTTAAACAAAAAAGAAAAATCTAAGACTTGTTTTCTGACTTTAAGATGCTTATTATTTCTTTGGCTAGCTAAGGAATAAAAGGAAGAGGGTAGATATAAATATAAAATAACAAATTAAAAATGTGACTACATATTGTCATGGCCAATATATTCTAGACATAGAAAGGAGAAATAAATGGAAAGCAAAAATGTTTGGAAATAGCCTTCATTAAAGAAGAAAGACACGAGCTAGGTCGTATTTAATACCCAGGACATTTCAGATATGAAGAAAGGAAAGTACAATCTAACTTGAAGATACAAAATGAATAAAGGTTTATGATGTAGAGGTTCTTAGCAGTCTGATGACACCTGTGGACTCCTTTTCAGAAAGTTTTTAAAGGCATAAAAACATTTTTAAAAAACATCATTCATAGGCTTTCAAAGAAGCCAGATATATTTAAATACAGTGATCACAGTTATAAACAAAATTTTTGGATGTAGGAAAATATGTGCTTCTTTAGTAATATACAAGATAATAAGAACTAATGACCCTCATTACTGAAGTAATGAAAAGTGTTATTTTGTTGATATCTGCAACAATTTTAAAGTGACATGAACGCATCTGTTATTTCTATGATATACAAAGTCATAGTTGCTACAATTTCTGTGGACTGTGGCCTACATTCAAAACTGACAGAAATGCTAAGTTTCAGTTAGAGACTAAAGAAAACAAAATTGTTATATTTCCCCTAACACAGTTTACGGACCCCTTCAATACTATCTTTGAAACTCTAAGTGGCCTTTAGATCCAGACTAAGAACCTGGAAAAGAAGGTAGGAAGACATCATTCACTGAGCACTTAATGAGTGAGAGAAACAATAACAGGTATTTCGTGTTATTCTTACAACACACTGTAATGGAGAAATTGTTATAACAGACATTTAATTTGTCAGATGGGAAAACTGAGGCTCAGGAAGTTTTTTGTAACCTTCGTAGGGTCATACACATCATGAATGCCAGAGGCAGGATTAGAATTCAAATCTGTCTGATTCCAAAGACTTTGCTTCTCCCACCTAAAAGAATCAGCAGAATTTTTTTTTTTTTAATGGACTGTTAAAAGATAAACAAATCCAGAACAAGGAGTTATTTTCTAACATGGTAGAAATAACAATTGGAAATATGAGCAAGGCCAGACTTTGGAGCATTATAAAAACTATGCACAGAGAAATGCATTCAATGCTTTAGAGCATACAAAAATAAATCCAAAGGGAGAATGATGATGAAAGCAGTGTTTAAGGAAAAAAAAAACAAAAAAAACAATAGGATGGTAGCGCTCTGATGGATTGGAATGGTTAAGAACTATTGTAATATAATATTTTCTCTCCAGAAATTTTGGAGTAGGTCCAATATGACACATTAGAGTTAAATGCCTTATCTAAAATTAGTTGAATCCTTTTATAATTTTTCCAAAGGTGTATTTGGACTTTTTTTCTTAAGATCTATTCTTAGAGTAAAACATAAAACATCTGCTTACCAACACTTGTGCAACTTTCACCGTCCATATCCAGCTTCCACCCTTCATAGCATGAGCACTTGACTGTGTGCTTGTGCTGCTCACACACTTGACTGCATTTTAGATGATTGCTACAGTAATCCACAATTTCACATGTTTTATTGTCTGTGTTGAGTTGAAGTCCTTCAGGGCAGGAGCATACAATTCCTTTTCCAGGAACCACTGAACAGTGGTTGCTACAGCCTCCGTTATTCAGAGAACATTCATCTGTGAAAAGAGAGGGTAAGATTATTTGTCATTATCAACTGAACTCAGTTCAACACTAATGATTACTGTTGAATTCAGTTTAACACTAATCATTGAGCTCAAGTCTAAGCCTGCAAATGGAGCCAGGATATCATGAAAGAATATAAGGAAGCCCTCTTTTTTTTCTTTTTTTTTCAGTGGTTGGGGCAGGAAGGATGAGAAAATTCATCTAAAGACCAAATATATTTCTCTATTATAGGAATTGGGAGTAGGAGATTTTCATTTCTATAAAACTTTGGAGTAGAGTTGGTTTTACCCCATAGAAGTATAATGAGTTCATGTTTTCTGGCATGAGTTGACCTGCTGTTTTGGCTGAAATTATGAGCAACTAGTTGACTGAATGGATAATGTGATTGGTTTATGCAGAAAGAGACCTCTTTTTTCATGGTATTTATCATAATTTGTAATTACACCTTGGTTATTTATTTATCATTCCATTCTATCACCAGACTGCAGGCTTCAAGAGAGTGTGGATAATATCTGTTCTGTTTACCAATGCAAACCTAACAGTTGGCACAGTGCCTAGAATAGAGTATGCAGGTAAAATATTTGTTGAATTAAAAAATTAATAAAATTGTCCAAATGCACAACTTTCAACAAATTGAGTCATTGACTGTCCACTAGGAAAAATTTCAAGATGACACTTGTGACCCTGAAGAAAAACAGATTTTTTTTTTTGCTGCCAAATTATTGTTTATTATTCTGTACTATTAGCCAAAAGCGGCTCTAAGTTTTCCTTTGCTTTAAAAATATTTTTGAATGCTTTGCAAAGCCTGTTCAATTGTGTGACATTTGAGACATATTGAAAAAGACTAATGATGGGCAAATTGTAGATGTGTTTACTTATAATTCCCAACTATGTCCTGCTATCTATGGAGATTTACCCCATTTAAAAACTGGGCTGAAATGTAAGGCTTTTAAAATATTTACTAGTTTTTTTTTTTTTAACTGCTATATGGGTGAACTGTTCTTCATATTATTTGTCACTATCAAAGGAGTTAAAGTAATAAGAAAAGGAAAATGATTACATTAACTATTTTCTCTTAGAATTCAATCCAAGTTTGGTAATATTTTAGAAGAGAAAAATAGATTCATTTCTTGGTTCCTCCAAGGTGTCTGCTCACCTGTAATCATAATCATTTCAAAACAGCAGTCATTTCAAAACATTTGCCCAATTTTAGTTCAATTGACATTCTTTTTTTCAAGAGACTTACTGTAAAGAAATGTCATCCTGCCCAGCAGGTAAAAACATATTTATTGTCACAATGCTCTTAGCTTATTTCAAATTTAACTGTTTTCTACTGAGAAACAGACACTGACAGTGTCTCTATTAGATACTATCTGTGGAACTGTGTAATGGATTTTAGGATAAACAAACTTCACCTTCAATCTGAAACTGAATATATAAATTTAATACCAATATTTGCATAGCTAGTCCCTTATCAATTCTTCCTTAACCCAAAGCTGCCATTGAATCCTGCAACTTCCTTTTAAAATTTTTATGACCCCGATAAATAAGGATCAAGAGTTAACGCATTTTTGAATGATTCAAGTCTCTCCACATTTGTTTCTCAAGTTCTTATCTCTTTCCTCTTGGAACCATTTAAAAATATCCCTGAAAAAAATAATCGCTTCAGTTGGTTTAGGAGATTTATCTTCTTGGGTTCTCATTTTCCTTACATATTGCATAAAACAAGGGAACGCAATTGAATCCCTTGATCAGTATTTTTCTTTCTTTATTTTTCATTGTTCTAACTCTTCCTCAACTTAATGCCATAAATGGCAGAATGAGGCAACCTGTGTGAGTTCAAGCTGCCATAGTGCTGCAATCAGGATAAAAATGCCTTTTTATCTTCACTAGTAGCCCCACATCCAGCTTTCCTGTACCCTCTCCCACTCTCTGTAATCCTTCAGAATGTTTGAGCAAAGCTCCTTAGCTGATGACTACAGTGGCTAGATAAGTCAAAAGTGGTTTTCAACTTGGAAGTAGACAAAGAAATGGGTTCAGAATTAATCCCCTTTATCCTTTTTCCTTTCCCAATTTAGAAAGAGGAATATGGGAAAATCAGGTTGTGTTTTCTTATCATTCTCCTCATTTTGCTTGATAACCTTATTTTCTTTCCTTTACCTTTTATTTACTTCATTTAACTTGAAAGAGTGGGGAAAAAGTAGAAGGGAACTAATATTTTTCAATGCCTATAGTGTATTAGGCATTATTACCATGATTACCTTAGGATATCATCATTGTAACCATTTTAGAGATGAAGAAACTAAAATTTCAAGAGATTAAATCACCTATCACATGACTTAATTGAAGTAATTGAAGAGTAGAAATCAAGCTTATTAAACTCTAGACTCTATAACATACTTTCCCTTTTAAGAATATTAATATTTTCCTTCTCTTAAATTGCTCTTATAATGTTTGTGTGCAAACCTCACATAATGTAATGCCAGAAGTATTTCCAATCACAAATTTACACCATCAGGGAGAACCAGCTGGAAGAGAAAGAAGTGATTACAGAAAAACTATGCTATTTTTTATTTGTAAATTTTTTGTCTAATTTATCTCTCTTTTTTTGTCTGAATCTTCTAGTTTCAGCTTTAGCATCACTAAATGAAGACTGTTGGATTTACTGTTTCAAGGTTATTTTATAGAACCACAGACATTGGAGGAAAGGACGTTTTATTATATACAGTTTTAAAAGAATAACAGTCTTTTTTGTAATACTCAATATGCTATTAATGTTCATTTGATATCAAAATATGATAACTTTAGGCTTAAATTTAGTTGTTTTTCCTAATTTCAATCAGGCAGCTGTATCATTTCTTAAAGTCATTTTCTCATGGCCGTGCGTCATCTCATTACTCTTCTTATCATTCTGCAAACTTTTCTTCATTACTCTATTGATGTCACCTTCAGTATTATCCAGAAAACATATTTTAAAAATCTTCTCACTGAGTTTCTGATCTCCCCACAAAGAAGTAAAGGCAATTTTCTTTAATATGTGTTGGTTGACACAAGGAGATGGCTAGTCAAAAGTGATTTTAAAGCTCAAAATCTATCACAGATTGAAATCATCATTTTAAACTAGATAAAGCATACTAAAGAAAGTGTTGGTATGAGGACCAACAATTGAGGGAAAATTTACATAAATTTGGACAATATTCAATTTGTGTCATTAGCCACTCGTTCCTCTTCCTAAAAATAGTTTCTATTGTAATTAATAGAAAGCATGTAAAAATCCATAGGGTAGTAATAAACTCCACCACAAAGATCAATAATAACAAGAATCCCCTGTTCTGAGGGACACACTGACAAAAATTAGCCAGTAAAATTGTGAGAACAGCATTGACCATCCAGAGATATAAATGATGCTCACCGCTTACAATAGTTAAGTATGTTGGATACTTTTTATCAGAAATTTTTGGTGATATTAAAATTTTTTTTCTATAAACTTACAGTGCTTGAAAAAATGTTTATAGGGTTTAGTGCTAAAAGTTACATTTAAAAGGAATAAATACTACAATAATATCAGCAAGTGGACTAAAAGGTTCTATATCCAAGGAAAAGCAAATGCAGTGAAACGTGCAATACCACAGAGATCGCCTTCATCAGAGCCATCGGGACAATCCCTTCTCCCATTGCAGAGTTTCTCTGGCTGCAGGCAGACTGAAGTGTCATTAGCACAAGGGTACTTGGGTGGTCCACACAGGAAGCTCTCACAGTCATCTTCATCTGATTGATCTTCACAATCAATATCTCCATCACATACCCAGGCTTTGTTGACACATCTCCCTTAAGAAAACATGTATTTGAATTTTGTAATTAAATCACTAATAATGGGTGGCCATTATTGTCTTCAGTCTGAGGCAAAACTACTTGCCATTAGCAAGAAATCTGTTTGCTGATAATTTGACAGTATATTTGCATGACAGCATCTGCCCTGGTTGTTAAGTGCTCTTGGTGTTAAAGTCTTAATATTTTCTCTAGTTTCAAGATCTCACCCTGCTATATTAAAAAAAAAAAAATGTTTTCTGTGACTAATTGAAAGTTTAATTACAATACTTTTAGAATCCTACTTCTTTAAAGATACATTTTGTGTGCCAGTGCCGTTCTGAACCTTAACTTAGATAAATGTTTTACTTTAGCTGGGAGCTGTCCTTTAGTTAACCTCTGTAACCTCAATACCTCAGTTCCTCACAGCAGACATACATACATGCTCTTTCATAAAATAATATCCTATATAATAAGTTGCACAAGAACAGGTAATTATGAATAAAATTGCATATTGTTAAACATTGTGATAGCTAAAATACGTACAGACAGAATTTACAGGTATGATTTTCATCATTGCCTTTGAAAGGAAAAGTAGTTTGGCAAATCAAGACATAACTTCTTTTTTACCCCAGATGTCACTAATCCATCACAGTACTCCTAGGCATTGACTTCAAAATGACCTTAGAATTGTTTCAACAGACTCATCCATAAATCACTATCAGTGATTTAGTCAGCATAGAGGTAAAACTTATTTGCTATCCCTGAAATAAATGCTGCCTGGAAAAGGTAAAGAAAAATTATATTCAAATGATTCTAATTACTTTAATGCAGATTATGTTACAAGAGATGAATAAATATCTTATATAAAATTTACAAGATGAAATAGCCACATCCTAGCAATGAATTTTCAGAGGTTTGAAGCTTAACTGCTTCTCCCTTTCTTAGATATTTGATTTAATTCTTACAAAATATGTAAATAATAGCATATCCCTGATATGCTAAGTTTAATCAAAGTTCTAATTCATGACCATTAATCTGGTAAAGCCCAAAAGCAACTGTTTTAGTTTGCTAAAAGTTGCTGGAAGCAATGTACCAGAAATGGGTTGGCTTTTTATAATGGGAATTTATTAGGTTAAAAGCTTTCTGTTCTACAATACATTGGGCTTTAGCTGTGTTTCTCATTTGTTGTTGGTGTGTGGGGTGGGACCTGGAGTGCGGAGGGGAAGAGCCAGGCTTGGATTTTGGTTTGTTCCGCATTTGAAACGCACAGTTTTGTTCTTAATTTCATTTTATTTGGAGCTAAGAGGACTAATTTGATTATTTTCATTCTCTTCTCCCCTTTCCTGATTTTAAAAGCCCTTCTTTTTTTAGGTATATGTAATAACATTAGCAAAAAGATTTAATTTGGGTAACTTTGATTCTTAAAACAGAAAACAAAGCATGTGAATAAACAAACATTAACGTGTTCACCTTAAAAAAAAAAAAAAAAAGCTTACAGTTCTGAGGCTGTGGAAGTGTCCAAATCAAAGCATAGTCAGAAGATGCTTTCTCATCAAATTGCAGCTGTGGATGATCAGGCACATGGTAGGGCATAATGACAGCTCTGCTGTCCCTGCCTTCTTCTCTAGGCTCACTTCCTCCCCAGGCACGGCTGTGGGTGATCAGGCATTTGGCGCCTCTCTCCACTCTCCTCCAACCTTTGTCTCTTTAAGTCCTTCGGGGACCTCTTTCTGGACCTCTGTGCTCTGCTGATTCCAGCCTCCGGAACCTCTCTCTTAGCCTCTCAGGGTTTGTCTATGTTTCTGAAGCGTTTTTCTGTGTCTGACGCTTTTATTCCTCCGTTTATAAAGGACTCCAGTAAAAGCATTAAGACCCAACCTGGGTCACACTCTACTGAATTAATCTAATCAAAACGCTCATCTACAATAGGTTTACAGGCACAGGAATGTTTTAACTTTAAGGACATGATCTTCTGGAGTACACTGAGCTACAAACTGCCACAGTAGCTGACCTCAGTAAATATGAAGAAACAATGCTGGTTTTTACTTGGTTTACATCAAGACCAATCTTTACCTAATCAAGTCACTTAGCATAAAATCTTGAAAGAACTAATATTACAGATTTCCCTGTTTATATTCCCTCTTTTTTATATAAAGAACTTGAGACAGATAAAATTGGTATTATTAAAATAAGAGATTAAGAATAATAACATGTGCAATAGTAATTATAAATATCCAATACCTAAAAACTCAAATCTTTAAAAATGTTATTTTTAATGCACACAATTAAGTTCAGTACCCAATTACACTGTTTACTTATTCTTCATTAAAAATACATTACATGTTGAAAATAATACAAAATTATTATCAAGATGAGATCTATATTGTATTTTCTGAATTATTTATAATGAGATATATATATATATATATATAGAGAGAGAGAGAGAGAGAGAGAGAGAGTTTTTGGTAAAACCCAAAAGCAACTGTCTTAGTTTGCTAAAAGCTGCTGGGAGCAATGTACCAGGATTATATATATATAGCTTTTAGGAGGTAACAGGGATTGAACCCAGGACCTCATACATGGGAAAGAGATGCTCAACCACTTGAGTTACATCTGCTCCCCTATAATGATATTTTTCAACTTGTGTGCAAGAAAGTATTATGGTACCTGTATCTTTGTCCTTTAAACAAAGAAAATAAGAATGATCAAGTAACAACATCATCAAAACCCTACAAATAACAAAAAGCAGCATGCTAGCACAGTGACAGTACAATCATACACACACACACACACACACACACACACACAGGATATTACAAGGACTGTTTTGATTTGTGTTACCTTGACACAGAATTTAGGTTAAAAGCCACAATGTGGTCAACAGCCACAGGAAAATTAAGAGTTTCTTTGAATGCCTAGAAAATGAGTTGGTCTCCCAAAATAAATTGATATGGTCTCCTGTAGAGTTTCTCTTCTCTCTGTTAAACTGCTTTGGTCACTTTTTTTAGCAGATGTATCTTTTTGTAAACTGCTTGCCTAGCTTTTATACTAATAAAAAGAAATGCATTCTATAACAGAATAACTTCTGGGATATGACTGTCAGTTAATATTAACAATATGGCTATGTAGAAAAACGAATCTTTGAGAGATTCCAAATGGGTTTACTCAATAATATATTTATAATGCCTTTTTGAATTCTGGTCTTTGAACTGCAATCTTTTCTTTTAATTTTTATACTACTAACCTTTAATACCACATACATATTTATTTCTCTAGCGATGTTTGGCTTCAATTCAATTCAGCAAATATTTATTGAGAATTATGTGCTCAGCTAGCTATGGAAAATTGCAGAAAAATGGGAAAGACATATTCTTGACCTTGTGGAGCAAGAAGTCTAGTAGTGACAAACTTCTACCTCTTAAACATATGAAAAAGGATAACATAAAAGCCATGACATCACAGAGTGCTGTGAAATTTCAAGGAGGTAGAAAATATTCATGATTGGGAGAAAGAGAATGAGCTTTACCAGGATGGTATTTGGAAAGAGTTTTGAAGGTTGGTGGAGAATTTTATATAGGACACAAGCAAAAATACATCTCATATATACAGCTGCTTTATGTTATGGTATTTTTAAAAAAAATTATTGTCATAACATATATATCTAACATGAAATTTCCCATTTTAACCATCTTAAGTGTGAATTCCATGGCATTAATTATGATGTGATCACCAGCATCCATTACCAAAAGTTATCCATCACCCCAGACAGAAACTCTGTACCCATTAAGCAATAACTACCCTCTCCTGGTTACCTGTAATATACTTTCTGACTTTATGGATTTGCTTATTCTACATATTTCATATAAGTGGAATCATACAAAATCTGTCCTTTTGTGTCTGTCTTATTTCACTTAAATTGATGTTTCCAAGGCTCATACATGTTGTAGTATGTAGCATTATGTGTATAGTCTTAATAGTCATAGAAAAAAGCCTGCCAAAAAGCAAGTAAAACAGATAAAAAGACAATTTCATAGGATGGTAATTACTCCTGTTGCTTAATGGGAGTGTGTCAGGGCATAGATGGTAGAAGTCAATCAGCTCCTCTCTGAATTTGTTGTCTGTTCCATTTCTAAGTGAATTCATTGTAAAAATTCTATTTTGTACATGTACTCTTCATTTTATGCTATACATTATTATGTTAATAATACAGTGGCACATACAGATTATAATCAGAATTGTATACATAGAACCATGTTTACTGAATTTTATGGATGATTTCCTCGAATATTTTTGAACGTATGAAATTTTAGCCTTACTTGCTGAATCTAACCCACACATGAGATGTAACTACTATGTACAGACACAAAGGCAGGAAAGTATAAGGCATGTTCAAGAAGAAGTAATGAGGCAGTTTGAGGCCATAACTCATGGAAGCCTGATTGCTAATATTAGAAATGCCTTTTAAACTTCCAGCCACGAATTCTCTACCCAGCAAAACTGGCATTCAAAAATGATGGAGAGTTTAAAATATTCACAGATAAACAGAAATTAAGAGAGTATGTCCATAAGAAACCTGCACTTCAAGAAACACTAAAGGAAGTTCTACAAGTTGAAAGGAAAAAACAAGGGAGAGAGAGTTGGAGGAGAGTTT
>JAQZBX010047222.1:0-20531 GCA_029593785.1 Cabassous unicinctus | reverse complement strand
AAAAAAAAAAAAAAAACGCCAAAAAAGTCAAACAATCCCTTTAGAGCCGGTGGCCCCTGGATTTCACCCGTTAGCTGCCAACCTGTACGCCCTGCCCTGCCATGGCAATGCCGTCTTCCTTCTCCAACTTTTCCCGGGAGATCGTCCCTCTACGCAGAGCCCATTTGGGAGAGCACTAGAAGTTGGGGTTCTCCCTGTTTCCAGAAATGCGAGGAGGGCAGTACTGATGCAGGACCTCCTTGTATTGCATTTTTAACAGCTGACACGTGAGCCATTAGCTATTAGTCATTTACGTAATCCCAGGAAGATGTGTGTGGATCTTGTCTGCCTTAGAGGTGTGCGGGCCCAGGGTCGCCTTCCTGGCAAGCGCGAAACTGGGGGGAGGGTCTCAAGTTGCAAGTAGCGTTCGGAAGTTGTGGCCTTGAGTTTACAGGGTCTGGAAGTGATAGATGGCGCGTGTGAGTACCAGGAAGTTCTATACAGCGCCTCCGAGGAAGTCACATGCACCGTTTTCGCGTGTTTATATGCCAGCGAGCGCTGTGCAGCGTGTTTGGGTTTATAGAGGGGACGCAGAGTGTCAGACCCAGGGGCGGCTCCCCCTGCGCTTGCTGTCGGCCTAGGTGTCACAGAAAAGAGGTGACAGCCCACTGATGATGGGAAGGGGCAGAGGCAAAACCCAAATCAGAGCGTGCGTGGATCGAGAGTGAGATGGGAGGCCAAAAGCCACCGGGCTCAGGAACTGGGGGCCCTGCGTGCCTCCCAGACGTCCGAGCTCCAGCCCCTCTCACGTAGCCCCGTTAGTGCTGCGAGCCAGGTGGGCGCCCTGGAGGAGGCGGCGGGCGGGGGAGCCGCTGGGCGGGGAGCTCGGTGACTCACGTGGGCCCTGTCCGCAGGTCGACCATGGTGGCCGGGACCCGCTGTCTTCTAGCGTTGCTGCTTCCCCAGGTCCTCCTGGGCGGCGCGGCCGGCCTTGTCCCCGAGCTGGGCCGGAGGAAGCTCGCGGCGTCTTCTGGCCGCGCGTCACCGCGGCCCTCGGAAGACGTCCTGAGCGAGTTCGAGTTGCGGCTGCTCGGCATGTTCGGGCTGAAACAGAGACCCACGCCCAGCAGGGACGCCGTGGTGCCCCCCTACATGCTGGACCTGTACCGCCGGCACTCGCGCCAGCCGGGCGCGCCCGCCCCGGACCACCGGCTGGAGAGGGCGGCCAGCCGCGCCAACACGGTGCGCAGCTTCCACCACGAAGGTGAGGGCCGCGCGGGGGCGGGGCGGCAGAGGCCCCGCACAGCCCCCTGGGGCAGACTCCAGCATCCCTGGAGGGGCAGTTTGGCCGGGTAGCAGCCGACGTTTCCACTCCCGCCTCGGTCCGGTCCTTCCAGAAGCAGGGTGAAGGCACTGCTTGCGTGCTGGGGAGCCAGGGATTCCCCTTAGTAAATCCGTACCCTTTTCCTGGCTCGCAGCCAGAAGGGCGACTCCTCCCCCAGAAACTGGAGAGAAATCAAGTGATGGTGAAGATGAGGGCCAAAGGCTTGCCCCTAGTCAGCTAAACGTGCAAGAATTCCACAGGGAGAGAGAGCGGGGGAGAATTGGGATTTCTCTGTCTATTTGGAAGCCCAATCTCTTCTCCTGCCTAAGCCAGGGTTTTGGGGTAGACAGAGCCAAGGGCAGAATTTTCAGAGATAGTATTGAAAAATCAAAGCCCAGGGACTAATTTATAGGTGATTCGGGTCTGGGTTGGAAGATTTTGAATCCAGATCTAATCCCCGTGGGAGATCAATTCCACAATCAATCTTATTGTTTCCACAATGACTTTCTTGTCTTGTGCTTGAGGCTGAGATCGGGTCAGTGTAAAGACAAGGCTTTAGCAGCGGCTGCCTGTTTTCCTTCCTGTACCTTGAAAAGTGGATTTTTCCTTTTAAGATACGGGATGCGTGTGTGTTTTAAGGTAGGACATTCCTACTTGTTTCATCAGCAAGGCATTTAGTGGATTCGAAATGTCTTAGAGCAGCTCTTGAGATCTGCTGTATCTAAGTTCTTAGAGCAGTTAGTCAAAAACATGTTCCACCTCAATTCTTTTCCTACACTTTTAAATACCCCTTTGGTTTAATACATTCTAAGTAGAGCATGGGTTCCTTCAAGTTCTAGAAAAACCACAGACCAAACACTGGTAGTATACTGGTGATTTGGGAGTGAGTTCCCTTTCTTACCTTGCCCTGCCAGGGGGAGGGGGGGTAAATTTCAAATGGAAATCTACACTTGCATGTAAACAAATCAGAAGTCTCACAGCCAGGCATTTTGTTCCAGTGTGAAGTGTGATCTAACCCCTGTGAGAATCCTGGTTGACAGTTGTCAAAAGCCCCAGAACCAGTTCATAGAACAAAAGGTCACGGTGCAGGGGACCCTGAGTGGACCATTCATTTTCAAGCCCATTTCTAAGTGAGGTGCTCTCTGCTCTGCTCGCAGAAATCAGATTGGAAAGGCAGTAAGGTCTCATTCCCCTGCAGAACTCGTCGGCTGCAGCAGTTGTCTGTTGTCCAGTGCAGAAATGTTTTCGTTTGTGTGCTTTCTGCCACCATAACCCTGGGATGATTATGGACCCAGCTGATCATGATTAGAATAGTCGTCTGGGTAGAAAAGAACAGCTGTTTCAGCCAGTCTCCTGGAAACTTAGCATAGAAACCATTTTAAACTTTATTTTTAAGGCCAGGAAGGTTTTGTGGGTCTCTCATAGCTTTAAGAGGAAGCTTGTTTTAAGTCACTTGACATCAGAAACATCAAGTGCATGAGGGTTTCATCAGTGAAGTCTGCATATTCTCATAGAATGAAAATTACTACTTTAGAAGTTCCTCGCCCAAAACTAAACAGTCTGCAAATTATTCGAATGTGTTATTTTAACTGAAATAGCTTGCTTGAATTTCTAAGTCAGATATTACACCTTTAAAGCTGTAACTATTAAGGCACATAGTACATAAGTTACCAACCTGCTTAAAATCAGCTTGCAGTAAGTTCAGATCTTAATGCAATTAGATTAGACAGAAAAGCTGTCATTTTGCCACATAGAGTGCTTTTTGAGGCCTATTTCATTGTTGAGTAACTGTTTGGTTTTTATAAACATCTCTGTGCCATGCATCCCATTAAAAATCTTTTAATAAATCATGCTATTACCTGTTTTCTCAAGAGCAGAATTGGGTTTCTACCCCATTAATGGCCATTTATTTGGGAATTCCATCGCAGGAATTACCTGTTGGTTTTGTGTGTGGGCATGCTCTCGATGGTTTAGTGGAATCACAAACGAGATATGATGGAGTTCTTTCAACCAATGTGAAGAGATTGGGACCGCATGGTAGGCAAGCTGAGAATCTCCTGTTGAATTTTGTCTCTTTCTGCAGTTTCTTATTGGGGAGAGTCAAAGCTTTGCTCAGATTTTCTTTTTTCAAAGCCATTTAAAAGTGCTTGAGCTACATAGGCCTTTTAAAACAGCTATCGAGAGCAGAAAACCTTCTCCTGGAGGGTATTTTGAGCTTTGCTGCAGTTAGAAACACTTTGAAATTGGGTGACGTCACTGGCCTTGCAAAATGTCTTTAGGCTTTCCTGTTAGGTTGACGTATAGGACCACGTGCTGGCTCTCCAGACTCTGAAGAGCAGGCTTCTTTTTGTATGGGATAACTGAATTATTTTCTTGTAGGCTTAAAGCTTTCAAATATAGTTGAACCCAGTTCCCACAAATGTAATTAACATGAACATATCCATATAATAGGAAAGTTTAGGAAACAGCCATTGCCCTGTGAAGGAGAGATTGTGCCAACAAATTCCCAGTGCAGCCAGAGGATGTAGACACAGGCCCTGAAGCCAACACTTAAGCTGCATGCTTTCCCCTGCCCGGCTGGGATTCCCGCAGGCACACTCAAGTGGGAGAGCCTTCTCCTTGGAATGCTCATTGGGATTGCGCTCTGACACCCAATGAGAATTCCCTGGCACTGCTGTTTCCTATTACACCTCTTTCTGAGTGGGTCCCCTATCTTCCCTTTTGACCCCTTCTCATTGGGCTAATTTTGTCTCTTTTTAGACTTCTGAGCAGTCAGAAGACAATGAGAGGGTCTTGATCAGCCCAAAAGTGCTGGCTCGATGGGTAGGCAGTGGCCAAGGCAGTGCTGGAGCTGAGTAGTGTGCTTTCCTCTAATTGCCCCTTCCTTTGGTGTCTGCTTTTAAAAGCCTAATTCCTTTTCATCCTGAGTATTTTACCCTTTCCACCCCCCTTATGTATTAATTCTCTAGGAATTATTTTCATTCCAGAAAACCTTGTATATTATTCTCAGTCACTTTCGTTTTGTTTCAGGGCAGTGCTTTCTAAACTTGCAGATATCCCAGACCATCCCCAGGTTTCGATGGCTGTTTTAATGGATATTTAATGGACACTTGCAAAATTCTCAAAGCCTTACAGCTCACTTTTTGCTAAAACTCTCCATGCTTTAAGTTAGCCACCAAATGTCAGTGATTTCCAACAGGTGATTTCACACCTGTGCCAGTGGACCATGCCAGCTTACTTTTCTGCTTATTCAGTTCTGTCTTCTGTCCCCACCATTCTCGGGCAATACATTTCTCTCCCTCTGGTTGGGACAGATCTCACCCTGCAGTTACTGAATCACATGTGAATGTGCCCCTAATGGTTTTGACAATAATGAGCTTTTGACTCCTGTGTGTTGGTGCAGTCTGGTGGCTGTGTGTTGGTGCAGTCTGGTGGCTAGAAGCTCGGGGTGTGCAGTAGACTTGAGCTCTCTGTGACCTAAGGCAAGTTACTTAACCTCTCTGAGCTCCAATGATTTCATTTACAGAATGCAGATAAGAACAGTTCCTCTCTAATTAGTTAACAAACTGAGATAATTCATATAAAGCTGTCAGTGGCAGAACACAAAAAGCATGCAGTAGGTATTAGCTGTCATTGTCACTATGACTTCTTTCTTTCATGTCCTGTTCTTCCCTTGTCTCAGGAATAGGAGAGCAGAGTGGAAGAGGCTGGCTACCTCCAGGTAAAGGCTGAGAAAATGCAGGCCCATCTTCTGGCCGTTTCCAAGCTAGATGAATAATTGAGTGGGGGTGATTAAGTTTGGACTTCACTTTCAGAGGAGAAGTTGAATACCATTGTCACCTTAATTTTCTTTACTTTCTCACGTTTTTGCAGACAGCTACGTCCATTTGGTTAAGAACTTAGAAGCTTAGGAACCCTGGTATAAGATAAGCCAGAATCCTCACATCCACTAGCAAGGTCAGCGTATTCAACACCGGATATTTACAGAGTATTACCAAGTACATAAGGGCTCTAAAAGGCATACATTACCTAATGAGGCTAAATTCTCTGTATTTTCAGAATCCCCAGGCTTGCTGAGATAATTTGCAGAAGGTTTTTTTTCTTTCTTTAATTTACTTTATTTCAAATAGGCTGATTTGATGTTTCTACCCTCAAGAAAAGTTTCATGGTCCTCCCGGGCAGGTCAGAGACAAAGGGTGGTAGGTGCCCTCACCTCAGGCAGTGATTTTCCTGGATTTGGGGGTTTCTGTGAACTCTGACTTTCCCTGTGACCTGACCTTCAATCAGGGGTGTGGTCATGACCTCTGCTGTCGGGTGGCTAGAGGCCTTCCCAGGGCTACGTGGACAGAGGGGCAGCTGGGCAGCTGGAGAAAGGCCTTCCGGTTATGTTGTTAGTATTTTCTGTTTTCTGCTGCCACTTACCTCCAAGGAGACTTCGAACCACGTGAAAATGCTGTAGGTCAAAGAGGTCAGATCTGGTTGAACAGGGCAATTTTCTATGACTCAACTTTATGTTTACTTTTTGAAGGGTTGTTATTCTACGTGATGCCTCTTTTATACTCGTCTTCTTGACTTCATTTATCTAAGCTCATACTCACTGTGGAGATTCTCCCCCCATCCCCTTCCTCTGGCTGTGTGTGTGTTCATAGCTTTCCTTTTTCGGTGTGGACTTGCACTCAGGGTTTTTGTGGCAGTGGTGATTTCCCTGGACGCCTTGGTTAATGCAGGTCTTCGGTGGATGCTCTGGATAATTTGTCTCCCTGCCCCCTGAGAAGGAAAGAGCATGGGTTTGGGTGTGCTGGCCTCAGAGCTGGCAGTGGCCCAGGGGCAGGTCTGGCTCTGGCCTCTTGGTCTGGAGGTGCCTGCGGGCGTGCGTGTCACTCCTTTTCTCCAGCAGTCATTGGCTTCTCTGCTGAAAGCACCTTCTGAATGGCGGGGAGGCAAGTCTGAAGGCAGCAGCTGGACAGGATCCTCCATTTTGGATGTCACTGAAGGAGACCGCTGGTTAGACTGGTGGGAGGGTTAACTAATGGTAACTCCTGGCCTGAAGTGATGTTGCCTAGCAATGGCGTTTAGAATGTGGATGGATCCCGAAAGGTATTTCAAGAGGTAGGGACTGTCAGGCCTGAGAGGGGCGCCTGGGGCTGGCTTCTTGACCCACAGTCTCCATGTCCAGGTAGACGGGCGTGCGGAACAGCCTTCTGAGCCAAGTCCCAGGCTGCCCACTCCTGGCCTCAGCTCTTGTCTCATGGCCAATGCTAATGGTTCTACTCAATTTTATATTATTTAACAAAAAAGGACTTAAAGATGTGCTTTTCCGCCAAAACAGCCCCTGGAATCTGCAAAGCATCCTGGGCAACCTGGGTGTCCAAAAGCGCGGCCCACCAGCCCAGAGCTTCCAGCGCCTCCCAGGAGCGGGCTGGAAACGCAGAATCTGACCCCACCCCAGACCTGCTGGACCAGAACCTGCATTTTAAGATTTCAGATTCCTTCCCTGGGTGTTTCACGTTTACATTCAAGTCTGAGAAGTACTGCGTTAAAACATGACTCCCTAACGTGGTACAGGCTGGGCCCCGTTGGACCTGAGGCTCCCACGCGGCTTGTGATGATGGCTTTTCCTTTGATGGTGAAGTTTTATACAGGTCATGCCTTTTAGTGAGTGACCTGAAGTGATTCTCCTTTGCTAAAGCATCTGAATTCTGTGAGGCCCTTGCAGCTCTTGGCCTCTAGGGCAAATGCAACCATAAAATTTATCAAAACATAGTTTCTACTTAGGAAACTGTGACAGGGAACGGTGGCAAAATAGATTTTAAGACCTTCGGTTGGGGATCCTTCATGAAGCAGGTAACGTTTTTTGACAGTGAAATGGCAGGATGTGGCAAAGCTGGACAAAAATAAGCCCAAACATCTCAAGTTCTAGTGCCTTTTAACGTCAACGTGATCATAATGTCTCTTTGACCATTTGCAGATTACAGGCATTCACAGGGCGACATTGTGTTTCTTTCTTTGCTTGGAAAAGAGTACTCTTTAAAATATAATTTCAGGAATCTTAACTCCAATAAAACTTTTATGTATGGCCCATTTAAATTGCTCTTTTGAAATAATGGTACTATATGTAGAAAGACTGTTCTGTAATAGAATGAGATGGCCCCTTGTATCACGAATATTAGAGTGATATTTTTGTAAATCTTCCTTGGTTTTGTGTCCATCCTGCAGTTTATTTATCAGGCAGGTATATGTTTTATTTATGATTTCTTTGAAGAAATGTAAAGGAGCTGCACAGAGTAGTAGCCAGAGTTATTTTTTTCTCTCTCCAAGATATCTAAAATGAGATTTCCATTTTTAAGGTCATAAGGAGGTGAGACAACCGGCAGCAGTTGGGAAGTTCTTTCTCTTGAAATCGTTTAGCTTTAATTACTACAGTGTCTTAGTACCGCCCATACGTTTCCAAAGAAGTGGATCCCTATAAATGCCTTTGTCTCTGGACTTTTGAGTAAAATAGTAGGGTATGCTTTGCAAAATGTCATCGTTGATGTTGAGTTTCAGAGTCTTTAATTAGGAAACTGAAATCTGTATATCGAGATTTGTAAATCATCTAAATTGCAGAGTAATGTTTTAGAATACCGCTTAAGGGATTGGCATAAAAGCCTTTTTTTCCCTTAAAGAAATGCAATAATTTCCGCAAATCCTCACTCATTAGACTTCAGCTAACTACAGTGCTGAAGTTTCTGGGTTTTTTCAAGTCTGCAAATTCCAAAGAAATGCTTCATCATTTCCCCCGTTATTATAGCCACCTGGAAGCAGCCTGCCTGTATTAGATCAAAAGCATAAGAATGAATTATGAAATTTTGTTTGAGGATGTGCATATGACACAAATGTGTAGAAAAGGGAGACTCCTTTTATTTTTAAGGAGAAATTTTTATTTTCCGATTGCAGACTTTTACTTGGGTTAAATCAAACCCTGAAATGAGGTTAAAAACTCTTCTATATAGTTGGATTGTCATTGCATATCCCAGTGAATGATTTTCCTTCTTTTTTACCTTTTTGTATCATATTAGAATCTTTGGAAGAATTGCCAGAAACCGGTGGAAAAACAGCCCGCCGATTCTTCTTCAATTTAACTTCTATCCCCACCGAGGAGTTTATCACCTCAGCAGAACTTCAGGTTTTTCGGGAACAGATGCAGGAAGCTTTGGAAAGTAACAGCAGTTTCCGTCACCGAATTAATATTTATGAAATTATAAAGCCCGCGTCAGCTAACTCGAAACTCCCCATGACCCGCCTTTTGGACACCAGGTTGGTGAATCAGAACGCAAGCAGGTGGGAGAGCTTTGACGTCACGCCCGCTGTGACGCGGTGGACTGCGCAGGGCCACGCCAACCATGGCTTCGTGGTGGAAGTGACCCACCTGGAGGAGAACCGTGGCGTCTCCAGGAGACACGTGAGGATTAGCAGGTCTTTGCACCAGGACGAGCACAGCTGGTCACAGATAAGGCCGCTGCTCGTGACTTTTGGCCACGATGGGAAAGGACATCCTCTGCACACGAGAGAGAAGCGCCAGGCCAGACACAAGCAGCGGAAGCGCCTCAAGTCCAGCTGTAAGAGGCACCCTCTGTACGTGGACTTCAGCGATGTGGGGTGGAACGACTGGATCGTGGCTCCCCCGGGGTACCACGCCTTTTACTGCCACGGGGAATGCCCCTTTCCCCTGGCTGATCACCTGAACTCCACGAATCACGCCATCGTTCAGACGCTGGTCAATTCCGTGAACTCTCGGATTCCGAAGGCGTGCTGTGTCCCAACGGAACTCAGTGCCATCTCCATGCTGTACCTTGACGAAAACGAAAAGGTGGTATTAAAGAACTACCAGGACATGGTTGTGGAGGGTTGTGGGTGTCGCTAGCACAGCAAAATTAAATATATCTATGTATTTTAGAAAAAAGCAAAAAAACAAAACAAAACAAAACAAAAATACACCAAGTTGACACTTTAATATTTCCCAATGAAGACTTTATTTATGGAATGGAATAGAAAAAAAAAGCAGCTATTTTGAAAATATATTTATATCTACAAAAAAAAAAGACGTTGGGAAAGCAAATATTTTAATCAGAGAATTATTCCTTAAAGATTTAAAATGTATTTAGTTGTACATTTTATATGGGTTCAACCCCAGCACATGAAGTATAATGGTCAGATTTATTTTGTATTTATTTACTATTATAACCACTTTTTAGGAAAAATAGCTAATTTGTATTTATATGTAATCAAAAGAAGTATTGGGTTTGTACATACTTTTCCAAAAATTGTAGTTGTTCTCAGTTGTGTGTATTTAAGATGAAAAGTCTACATGGAAGCTTACTCGGGCAAAGTGCCTAGCACGTTTGCTTTTTTGCAGCGCTACTGTTAAGGTCACAAGTTCAAGTCCAGGAAAAAAAGTGGATAATCCACTCTGCTGACTTTCAAGATTATTATATTATTCAATTCTCAGGAATGTTGCAGAGTGGTTGTCCAGTTCATGAGAACATGCGTCCTCATTAGGTGGAATATTTGGATAAGAACCAGACATGGCTGATCTAATATAGAAAACCCCCCCTTAATTTGCAGAAAGAATAAAGCAGGGCCGAGAGAAATTATTAGAAAATGGGGAAACTGCAGGAAAGTGAGTGATGGTGTGTTGTTCCCCCTCCTAAACTGGTGAGCCCGTCAAAGGGGCTGATCTGGCCAAAGTGTTAAATAAACATAAGATTTCTTCATTATGGATTTTGTGGTCCTGAATATTTAAAATTGGTGTCTCGTGGCCCTCACCGAGCGTTGGAAATCAATTTGCTTTTTGCTTTTACCCTGCCTGGGAGCTTTGTGTGCTTAGATGGACCCAATTATATAGCTTTGCCCAACACATGGCAAAATTGCATCCATCGTGTTTTCTGCGCCCCCCGCCCCATCCACTCAGCTTGCTGTTCTTTACAGGATTATGTGTGCGAACACATTTCTGCAAATGTTGAGCTTTTTTCTGATAGTAGGTATCAGCTCTGGCATGTCATTCTACAAGGTGCAGCCTGCACGGGGACACCGTGCGTTTGCACACTGATTGCCTGATGTTTGCATTTTTTGCTTCTGAAGTGATTCATTTCAAAGGGTGGGGGGAAGGCAAAGGAATGGCTAGAGATTTACAGGCAAGTCATTTGATAAGTCCTCTTTGCACCAGAGGAATTTACCAGTGATTTAGGGTTTCATCTGAACCTCTTTTGGGCTGAGAGATTTAAGAGAAAACCAAAGCTACAAAACGAGCAAAAACTTGGGGAATCCGAGACAAAGTTTTGAGATGAAGTCCCATGCAGCAGAGGTGGTAGTGCCAAGCAGTTAGGAAGGGAGAGCGTGTGAGATCAGCTTCTGCGGGAGCATCTGCCAGTTGGACTGGAGCCCAAACAGAGCGAAGGCAAAGTAGGCGCCTCGGAATGGGCACTGCGCAGTGGGGAGACCCCGGAGCTGGTGCGTGGGTGTGTTTGTCAGCCCAGGGGGCCCAGAACCCCCCGCTATTTTACTGGCAGTGTTTTGGTCAGTTTCTAGCCTTTTGTGTCACCTCTGTTCCTATCATGCCTGGTGAGACCTAGTTCTAATCTCCTTTCCTAGCCCCTGCTTTGGAACTGGTTTTTAAAAGCAGTGTAATGGAACACGTATAATCAGATCCTTCCCGGGACTTCACTTTCAGTGCCCATGGATGTTGGGTTTTGTGGGCAGTGGGTTTAACCCTTGCCTTCAGAGTAGGTAGATGATATTTTAAAATGGAAACCAGTTGTTTACTCCTTCAACTTTTAAAATCTTTCAGCTTCTTTTCCCCCTATACCTAGATGTTTGCAACTTGAGACTCATTCGTTTTAGACCCAGCATTGGAGAACAGGGTCCTATTTGTCCTCCAGTCATTCCAATCTTGCCGTGGAGAAGAAGTCTTAACATTGTAAAAAAGTAATGTTTTCCCAATTCCATATTGGGAAAGCACATGACAGTACAAGAATTGCACCCTCTGGCCTTCTACCCATCCATCCATTTGATTCCTCTGCTTCATTAGTTCTGATTTTCTTGGTTAAAATTGTTTTCAATGTTATCAACTTCAGATTTGTTCTCTTGCATTTAATATATATATGTAACATGAGTATTGATGTAATATATATTGTATATGCATGGTTGGTGGCATTTTCAGTGTAATTATTTGGGCCTCTTTGGCCTTCTTGGCACCTCATTTGAGAAACAGAATTTTCTTATACAGTATATACATTTTGGCCTGCATTTTTCATGCTGAGAAAGAAGCCTAACTGCATGACACTGAATGTCTTGAATCTTCTATAGGATCTTTTGCGTTCTTTTAAGAGTTGGCTCCCTCCAACCAACATGTGGATCTCAAGTAGTAGTTTCACCTTTGGGGGGATTGCCTTTCAAATTGATGAACTTGTGTCGTCTCTTCTGGAGCTTGTCTCTGGCGGTGTCTGCCTCACTGGTGTGTCTGAGCTGCATGCCCTCTCCAGCTTACTCTGTTCCTTTTTTGGCCTTTCAAGCCTGGGAGAGAGAAGGAGGGAGTGGTTGATAGATCTATCTGTACTTACACCTCTTCATAACTTCTACTCCAATCACAACCTTAAATTTTAACTCAGGCTGAAAGATGGTCTACGTATCTCGTCTGTGTAGCAAGTCACATAGTCACTAGATAACCTAAGCTTTCTGCACTTTTCCCTCTATTTTTGATGGAAGTGGAGAAATCATCTGTGCAATTCATAGCGCTTTTTAAAATTAGCTTATTTCTATTCTACTGATATGTTAATGTTGACTTGCCAGATGTGTGCACACCACAGCCACCCAGTCCATTATGTGGCAAAAGGAGGATAGCTTTGCATTAAAAATAAAGTCCAGAATTGGCGTGACGTGAATTGTCAACCACAAAGAAGTCAGAATGCCCTGCACTGCTCCTTCATTTCATTTCTTTGCAGGGGATGAGATGGGGGGCAAAATGCGTATCAGCCTTGTTGGTAAATGGCTATTCCTCTATACGGCTGACATAAATGACAGCCTTATGGTTTTCTCTGGGACAGTTTTCTGACCATTTCGCTAGGAGCAAAGCTCTAGAAGATCCTTAGAATTTAACGTCCATACAAATCATCAGTGATAACCCAAGGAGGATGAACTTAGCGACACGGATCCCCTGGGATCATTCTAATAAAGATTCTGAAGTGGGTCCCGAGCTGCTGCGTTAGCAGCAAGTCTTCTCCATCACGACTGCAGAAGGTGGACTGAGCTGAGGCCCTCTCCGGAGAAGCAGCACTTAAAAATAGCTGCACAGGAAGGCATCTGCGTGCATTTCACCCCATCTGAAACGATGCCCTGCATAGTTTTTTTTCAAAGGCATTCTTTTCCCCCCACGAGATGACTGGCAATTTTGTGTTCTCGCCACCCTCAGACATGAAAACACTTGGTTACTTATCTTGTAAAATCTGCTTGGCTTGCCTGCTTGGGCATGTGTGTAGGCAGCTCAGTCAAATGCATGTCAGTACACCTAGGTGGATGGGGAAGCAGGTGCAAGCCCTTAAAAACGTACTTTTAAGAAGCTGAACGCTGAAGTCAGTGCATCGAGTTGCTCCTGTGTGATCTTGGTGCCAAGCCTCTGAGTTATAAGTTCTCCCTTTGAAGGCAGCGAGTAGATGTCATACAGCTGAAGCTTTGTTTACATTAAAAATACTTGTTTTTTTTTTTTTTTTTTAAGTTCTAAGACAGTTCACCGAAGAATATCATTGAGCCTAGAGGTAGGAAGCTTCCAAAGCAAGTATTTGAGGTTTGATTTAAGGGATATTGCGATTTTTGATGCTGCATTGGCTTCAAATCAGGTGCTGAAGAGAATGGGCTCAGGCTAGAAAGGAACAAACGGAATGGATGTCCCCCTGGAGAGAGTCCGCAGAGAAATCGCTTTCTGTCTTTATTTAGTGATGGAACTTCGTTTTTTTTTTTTAGCAGAATGTCTTTCGGGGTCACGTGTCGAGCACCCTCATTTTACTTCTTAGGAGCACTTTGAAGATGTCCTGTAAGCTCTCAGAGGTGAATACTTGAAGAAAGCTTGAATGAATGGATTCCCAATGCTTCGACCACCTCTTGTCTCCTCAGAATAAGTTGACTTGTCCCTGCCTGGAAGCCAAATGCTGAGTGTGGGGCGCCTAATTGTTACTCATTGGGTTTATCCTCCAACTTCTGTGCGGGGTCTCTCGGAGGCTCTTAAGCCGGACGCCAGAGCCTGGAGGTAACAGGGCCCGCAGCGCGCCCGTGCCCCCCCGGCCCCCACCCGGAGGCCCGCCAGGAATGCTTTGTTGTTGCAGGTCTCTCAGCAAACCACCGACTCGCTTCGGGCTCCACTCGCGAGGCCCAGGTTCGCATCTGGACCGCATTTACACGGGAACCGCTTGGCCACAGCCCTATGAGAGAATAATTATTGAACTATTTTACTGTACGGCTATTTCCAAATTGTTGATTTTTTATTGATTTCAGGAGGCAAGCTAATTGCCCCACGGCAACTTGATGTTAACGTTTAATGAAGATCAGGAAACAGTTTATGAAAAGCTTTTGTATAGTAACTGCAACGTTTCAAGAACTGTTTTATACTTCCTGACAGTGCGGGGCCTAGCTTAATGGTTTGTTTTTATTGCTTAAGAGTGTAAACCTTGCTTGAGCTCCGTGTGTGGAAACTAGACCCTCATCCCACATTATGCGTTTTCTTCTTGCTCTTTACTTACTACCGACTTCCTCTCCTGCCGTCTGCCATCCCTTTCTGCCTATTAATGGCCCCAAAATGCGTTTCTACCTTTGCACACTGAAAATCTTGACACACACGTTCATGAAGTTAAGTGTGTGTACTGTTTCACTTTGTTTTGGGTGGAGTTTCTTTTCGGCCCTCGGTTGCTAGACAACCAAGCAGACAAAAGTTCAAGAGTGAAAAGGCGTTTTAAAAGATGCCGAATCTGCCGGCTGAACTATTTCATCTCCGTCTCTATACGGAAGGCTTAGCTTTCTTCCCAGGTTCCCCTCGCCTTTTGTTGGGGGAGATGACTGGTAGGAGATTTTTTTTGCAGTTGAGCTCTTAAGGCATTATATCCTAAGTGTTGTTCCCATTTGCCGGAACACGCTTCCACCAGGGTTGACAAAAAAAGCCAGCTTAGTTTCCAAGGGTGTGTTTTAAATCAGTAATAAAGCGCAGCTCCAGTTTCCAGCTGCATCAATTGTTTCAAGGCGAAGAGATAGAGAAAAGATTGTTTCCTTGAGGGTAACAGGCGACATTGAGAAACACAAGACTTCAGTTTGGGGGGTGGGGTGGTAACGTCTCTAGGAAGCTTCATTTGTTTTTCGGTAGATGGTATTGGAAATGTTTAAAAAATATTCTTGAAAGCCTGATTTGAAATCAAAGTCATTTAAATTGCTCATTTCAGTAAGATGTCTCAGGAGCATGTTATAAATACACGACCTTTGTGTGCCTGCCAAGTTGGACGTGCTCTCACAAGTTCGTCCTGCAATTGCACACAATTTCTAGCTGCCGTGTATCCCTCCCCCGGGTCTTCCCTTCCTCACCCCCCCGCCCCAGACGCTGTTTCTTTGTGCCTCCCCTGCGCCGGGTTCCCTGTTCTGGAATTCGATCAAAACCATGGAAAACTTGACCCACTTCACTGATTCATTCCCAGGCAGGATTTCCTGGCATTGGGATCAAGCAGGGAGCCCTTGAGTTTGTTCTTTATAGACTGTGTTGGAAATCAGGAGCTTCTGAAGCCTGTCTGGCCTGTACAGAGAAGCTTGACAGAATGTTCTCGCACAAGGAGACCTGACTACTGACTCAGCCGCCGCTCATTCACTCGCTTCACCAGAGACCTCACCAGCAGGCCAGCGTCGTCAGAATCACCAGCCACGAAAATAACTGCCTGAATGTCAGGGCCCCGAAATGAATCGGAATGAAAACTTTATGACAATCAATAGACGTGCTACATAGGAAACAGGAAACTAGACCCAGAAGAAAATTCCGGTCTTCCCTGTTCTCACAGGATTTGGTATGTGCTTGTTGCCCCAAGACAGCTTGGCTGAATAAAAGAAAATGGGGAGAACTGGAGAATTCGGGCCTGATGGTTGTTAAAAAAATTGAGTAAGGTCAATGCAGCTTTCATGAGCAGAGGCTGATTTTTAAATTCTATCAAGAAACTGTTGCTTGGTGATGCTGCAAAGAATTTTACATTTGTTGAGAAGAGCCCAGGGTTACTTTTGAGGGCTCCCTCTTTATTGAACTGTGGAGAAAGAAGAATAGTTCTTGGCTGAAAGAGAGCCGAAGGCTAAGAAGTCTAGAATCTTCCTGCTGTCAATAGCTGCCCAAAGGAAAACACAAGCCTGTGGTGAGAGGGAAGTTGTCTCTGGGAGGTTCTCAAGTCCTCTCTGTCTCTTGGAAGCCTGTCCAGGTCTGAACATCACTCTCCACGATGCAGCCGGTTGGTGCATGGCCTGAAAGCTGCGCTCTCTGTGCCTCTGCGTGGACTGGCTTCGTTTCGCCTCGCCCCTTGGTGTGCTCACGAGTTCCCTGAGGCTCCTTTAAGCATGTGGCATGAAGGTGCAGAGAGAATCATGCTGAACCTTCCCAAGATGCCATGAGGATTCTCAGGAAGGCGTGGGCAAGGCCTCAACGTGCCCCATTCCCAGAGCCATTAAAGCAGGACATCGACACTGCAGCACAGCTGCTGATCCCAGGAAGATTCAAGATGAATTCCGGAGCTGTTCCTGCAGGGAGGTTGTGGGGAGGGTCACGAGTCCATTTATTACATGGGGCGTCCTGAAAGTGCAGGAGGGAGGCCAGCCCCAGTGGGGTGAAAGTGACAAAACTCCCGAGGTCTCCCGCCCAGCAGGTAGGGGTGCTTGGCTCTGGGAGTCAGAGGAGCTCTGGAGCTGCCGGCTGTCCAGAGGTGAGGTAAGCTACGCCGCGGGGGCTTGTGTGGCAGGAGTGGAAATTGGCACCTTTAAGCCTGTCCCCATCAGTTACTTGATCTTCAAAATACACAATTAGAATTTCCCTGTACTCATAGTTTACATTCCCCTCTTGTTCTTTCTCTCTTTCTTCTCCTGGATGTCAGCACCTTTTGTGGGGATGGGGAGATGAGTTAGGGAGAGAGGAACTGGAAAAGCCAATTGTATTTGATGCAAAGAAAGAGGGATTTGGTCCTGTGCCATCATGTACCCAAGAGTCTGTTAAACCCCATGAAGATGTTCTGAAGGCAACTTCTGAGAAGCCCGCTTGGACAAGGGACAAGGTCCTGCTGCCTCTCCCTTGCCGTGGCAATGGGATGGCCTTTTGGGGAAGAGGGACCCCAGCCTTCCCTTGTGGAAAACACTCTTCCCTCCATCACCCAACCTCTGGGATGCCGGGGAGAAGGGCTGCTGTGAGTGTCAGAGCAAGGGCTCGCTGCTCAGCAGCCGGAGACCGTGAATCATTTGATTTTAATTCTGATGTTAACATTTTTTCTCATGACTCATTGATAATTTCATATGGCATCTAAAAGGCTGAAACAGTTATTTACTTTTTAGGAACTTAAAACATTCACAAGGTGGAAGATATCGTTTTTCTCTGGAACAGGTGAAGCACTGATGCGTCATAAAAGAAAGGTGGCACTTCCCCCACCTTCCCCTCCAAGCTCAGAACGCACCTCTGCCCCAGCTGGTGTCTCACGAATGTCCACCTTCCGCCTGCCTGTTCCATCTTCCTGTTTCTCTAGAATCCAGCAGAAGACTGAGTGCAAAGGTCACTGCAGCAAAAGCTTCCCCACTGCCACTTGTCTCCTCTTAGAGGAGGCTCATCTGGTCTTGGTTGTAGCATCTCTAAATGGGAACTAGGACAATGCTAGCTTGATTTGAGGACACAGGTGGAAGCCAGGTGATATTCCCTGCTCTGCCAGCTCAGTGTAGCTCCATGAGATTAAACCTGTGGCCTCCCTCATTCTCATTCTGTCCCAAGGCTCTCCCTGGCTAGAGGACGTTGAGTTTTTAAGGTATTCGAACTCATCTTATAGAACCGACCTTATTTGCAGATAGACAAAACCCCTCCCCTGGTCCCTTGTGGAAGGTTGACCAATTGGATGTCTGGTTCTATTCTAGAAACTGTTTTTGCCCTTTTGAACACCGGTACTACCCAGAGGAAAAGAAACCCATGTTCTAATGACTACCACTCACAGATCACCCCCTTCTAGAAAAATACAGCGAAGAGTCAGCATTTCTCTCTGTACCTCCCTGTACCTTGGAGACCTTTAAAGAAATAACACCAACAACCTGAAGGAAATTTTCTATATAAACTTTTTATTTTTATGGGAGAAAAAAGGAAGAGCACATGTACATCAGGAGACTATTAGCATCCATGTCAGGAATCTGGAGCACAAATAAAAATAGTCTTAGGGTGACTTACTATATTCAAAGAGATATTTAGGCTGATTGGATTTTACTGATTGTAAAGGTGACTATCGTTTGAAGCTACCTTTTGAAGTAAGATTAATGTTATATGCATTCATTATTTATAGTTATGAATTCATTCATTAAACTAATATTCTTGAGACCTTGCTAAGACACAGTCTATTGACTATAAACCAGTGAAAATACTGATAAATAAACAGTAAATAGTGTGCTACGCAGGAATCAGGGCACTGAGCTAGAAACTAGCAGAGGAAGCTCTGTAGAAAGGGCTGCTCTGGGAAGGTCCCTCTGAAGATGTTGTTTGAGCTGATACTTCATGGAAAATAAAGAGATGGCTAAGTGTGTTGGCATATGTGGAGAGCAGGCGTAGAGGAGCATTTCAGGCCACAGGAACAGTGTGCCCCCAAATTCTAAGGAGTGAACACATTTGCTGTCAGCAAGGAAGAGGGAGAAATGCACTGAAGGAGAAGCATCTTGATCAAGAAGAGTGGAATGAAATAAGGTTAGAAGGTTAGCAGGGGCCAGAGCTTATTACTCTGTTAGTCTTAATCTGATTGAAAGTTATTTAAGGCTTGAAACAAAGGGGGAAATAAGATTTAAATATACATTTAAATTGCCATGACTGGTGCGCAGAAAACAGATTGAAACGGGGAAGAGAATGATGGTGAAAAATTAGGAAGGCTGTGCCTCTGATAGGGAGAATTCTAAAATGCTTCTCAAGATTCCTGTCTCCTGGTGTATGGACCCTGAACTGTCCTTTCCCTTCCAGCATGGGCAGATCCGTAAATATGGTGTGACACATGCAAAGGATTGACTCTGAATTACTCAAAAGGAGATTATCCTGGGTGGGCCTGATCTAATCAGGCAAGATCTTTAAAAGAGGGTGAAGAGTCAGTGAGCACACCATGGCTGACTTGGAAGAAAGCAAAGAACACTGTGAACTGCCTATGGGGGCCACGTGACCAGGGACTGTGGATGACCTCTAGGAGCAGAACGTGGTTCCCGGCTGTCAACGAGTGAGAAAGCAGGGACTTCAAGCTTCTAGCCGTAAGAAGGTGAGTTTTGTCCCCCGTCAGCAAGTTTGGAAGAGGACACCGGGTCTCAGATGAAAATTGCATTCCTAGCTAACACCCTGATTTCTTCCTGGTGAGACACTGAGCAGAAGACCCAGTTAAGCTGTACCTGGACTCCTGACTCAAGGAAACTGTGAAATAAGAAATGTGCATTGTTTTAAGCCACTAACCTTATGGTGATTTGTTATGCAGCAATAGAAACCTAAAGCAGGGGGTATTTTCAGTGTTCCCGTCAAGAACAGATGGTGAGGGAATTGGAGAGAAGTGAGTGGATTTGAGGTCGATTTTAGAGGGCTATTTGGCATTACTGGCTGATGGATTGGACATGTCAGGGAAGGAGAGGAAAGAACCAAGGATGGTTCTGAGATTTTAAGAATTGAACAACTTCGTGAATAGTGGTACAAGTTATTGAGGTTGGAGAAGAGTGGAGGAATCAGTTTCTGGATAAGCATCAAGAGTTCAGTTTGGTCACGCTGAATTTGAGATATATGTGAAATATTCAAGTGGCATTATTCTCAAGTAAGCAGTTGGGGCTATGAGACTTGAACTCAGAGGAAAATTCTGGGCTGGAGATATAAATTTAGGAATCACCAGCATATGGATAGCACTTAAAGCCATGGAAGTGGAATAGATAGAAAGAAGGAAAAGGTGCTTAGGGCCAAGCTCCAAGGAGTTTTGATATTTGGAGTTAGAGTAGCAGAGACAGAAGTCGAAAGGAGCCTGAAAGAAGCCTGAAAAGTAGTGACCAGAAAGAAAGGAGTTGAACCTGGAGAGTGGGGTTTGAAAATCAAGAGAGGATGTTGTTTGCAAAGGAGGACAGAGTCACAGTGTCAGATGTTGTTGACGTTTCCAGTAAGAACAGGAGAGAAGTGCCCATTGGGTTTGTGATCTCGGTTCAAGTGAGCCATTTCGGCTTCGTAAGAGAGTGGGTGCCAGCCTGGCACAGGGGTACATGAAAAGGAGGTGAAATTAGAGTCTGTGAATGTGGATGATTCTTTGAAGCTGTTCATCTGCAAAGAGGAGAAGAGCAGTGAATCCTGGAGAAGTTTAGAGGAGGAAGATTTGGAACATTGGGATACAGTTGGGCTTTGGGACAAGAAACCAGAAGGAAGAAGAAGATGGATATCAAAGTAGATAGGTTTCTGTTTTAACTTTTTTATTTTGAAGTAGAGATTCATTTGAATTGTCAGTTGAACTGTTCTTCCCCTATAGGTAATGTGTTATTCCTCTCTGGCTGCTTTCAAGATTTTTTCCTTTGTCTTTAGCTTTTGGAAGTCTGACTGTAATGTGTCTTAGAATGGATTCCTTTGGCTTTATCCTGTTTGGGCTTCACTCAACCTCTTGAAACTGTAGGCTTATGGTCTGTTTGTTTTCTTTCCAAATTTAGGAAATCTTCAGCCACTGTTTCTTTGAATACTTTTTTCAGCCCATCCTCTTTCTCCTTTCCTTCTAGGACTCTAATGACAAGATCTTTTTTTATAGTTCCTCAGATCCCCGAGACTGTTCATTGTTTTTAGTCTATTTTCTCTCTGTTGTTCAGATTGGGTAATTTCTATTGTTCTGTCTTCGAGTTCACTAATTCTGTCTTCTGTGCTCTCCTCCATTTTGTGTTGAGCCCATCCACCGAGGTGTTTGTTTTTTTTCAAATAACATTTCCATTTGGTTCATCTTTATATTTTATATTCATTCACTGAGGC
>JAQZBX010047221.1:0-20533 GCA_029593785.1 Cabassous unicinctus | reverse complement strand
TGAAGAAAATGGCCAAAAATGAATATCCTCCTTTGGGGTAAACATTACCCCAATATTACAATTTTTACTTTTGGTTTTTCATAGGCCATATTTGCATAGCATGGGACTCTCTTTAAAAGAAATGTAACTTTCAATTCAAAAAGACCAAAATATATTTTTAAATGCAAAGCATTCATAAAAGCTTTCTGAATTTTGAAAACAAAACAAAACAAAAAAAACAAACGAAATTTAAAATCATGCCAATTAAAACATTCTTCAGTCTCCTTTGCCCAATAGCAATTAAAATTATTTTTGTATGTTAAGCTCTTAAAATATTTTAGCCCACATGATCTGCTCTGACAAAGTCCTGGCTCAGTTATGCTGACTGAGTGCCTACACTCACAAAATGCATTACAAAAAGAGAAGTATGATTGTGTGCATGAAATGTATTGGTTTTAACCGTTCAATAAAAATATTAGATCATATTCAGTGTTACAATTTTGTTAACGTAATTCACCTAGAGAATGCCTATACTTTTCTTCTTGAACCCAGTGTACCTATAGGGCATGATGTACTTAAAAAGATTCATAGAAGCACAGAACACAAAGTTAACAATGAATATCCATGAAAGCCACAATATCTAAAATGACCTAGATACCATTTGCTCAAGGGATTTTTCATTTCAATAAGAATCAAAGCTTGAACTGTGTTATTTATTGCTCTATATTCTTTACATATGGACCATAGGAATCATACTCTCAAAGAATGTAAAATAAAACAGATTATTGTGGGTGTATTTCTGTATGTGTGTGTGTGTTAATATATACATGTGTATAGATGTGTGCACATATATATATTCATGTATATATATATATATATGGTTAGGGCCAACAAGCAATCCTTATCATCTCTGGGATTCTGATATAAGCTAGATTACAGGCAGATCCCTCCTTTTCCCTTCATGGTCTCAGGCAATTGCAAAGCAAGGGTCCATATGCTAATAGACTTGTTTTAGTGCCGGTACAGCTAAAACACTTCACTGCATGTTCATTGTGTGGATTATAACTTAAGTAAACAACAATCTGAAACTCACCTGGCTAACTCCAATTTTAGAGTTGGTTATAGGTTGGTTTGTAGTTCTTTTGGTCCTTAATATAACCATTCTACTGGTCCCAGAACCACATAATTGTCATTTCAGTATTTCAAATTCTAATCATATCCGTTCATATATTAAGCAATTTAAGCTCTATATACATACATATATACATACATACATACTACATCCGTACATACATAGACAATGTATCAGGGGAAACACAAAGCCTGATATTTAGCTTATGCTTGATACTATATTTTATCACTTCCCTATTAATTGCTACAAAGAAAAGATGAAATCATTACTTACAGTCTGAATTCATTAAGCAATATCTAAGCAAATGGAAAATGGACATAAAAAGGCAAGACATGTTTTTCTACTACAGTGGTTATATTAATCTCTTTCCAGGAAGGGGAGATATTTCATTTTGTTTAGACGTCAGGAATTCAAAAATCTACATCCACTTTGCACCAAAAATAATCTAAAACTCTGCTGATTACTCTCAAAATACTATAGACAGATTCCTTTGAAAAAGGAAATAGAATAGAGCATTAGCCAAATGAAATAAAATATATATTAAAGGAAATAAGACCTTTAAAATGAGAACCATTTGGTGTCTAAGTCTTAGAGTCTAATAAAGATTGAGCTTTTTACTAGAGTTAATTTTCACAATGAAGAAACTTGGCTATAGATCAATTAAAAAGAACCTAAATATATGTTGAAGCAAACAATGTACTAGTTTTAAAAATCATAGTATGCCTTCCATGAATTAATTAATTAATTAACTTAATAGTTTGTAAGTTGTGTCTACAATTCAACTGGTATTTGGCATTACCAAAGTTTAATTAAGTTAAGGACTTGGTGGTGTTCTGAATTAATATCAGATGCTAGTGGTCATTTCCACCCAGTCGCCCCTTTGTCCTCTAATGTGTTTAATCATTTTAATTTCAAAGTCACTATGCTCCCCATCCCCAGGGTTCAGTACATTAAAACAACCTCATCGCATACACTTTAGACAACTATAGAAGCACGAACTCGTTCCATACTTAGTGAAAAAGATACCTCAAATCTGATCTAAGAATTGCCTGGAGAGGATGAAGGTTAATGTTTCAGGTTTTTAAGGGTCATGGCTCAGGGTTTGAGCACTGTTTGAGAGGACCCTTAACACCCGACATTTGACTGGTTACCTGGAGCTGATGTCCTATGGAGGTTAACTGGAAGATCTTAACATTTCAGCATATCAAAGGAACGAGTGATTTTGAGTTTTGACATAAAGTAAATGTGTCCAACACCAGCAAAAGATAAACATGTTTATCTAAGAAATGAAAATCCATTCTTGTTTTTATGGGAAAATATAGGATGAGGTTAACACAACTATTGTGGTATTTCCCTATTATAACAGCATATGATTCTTTTATCCCCACTGAGAAATTAATTGGGGCAGAGGGGAACGGAATCCTTGGAAACATTGGTCCTGAGCACATTACAACTGAAAGGGACCCAACTTTTCTTCTCTGAACTGCCAAGGTACATGATGGGGTGGGGGAAGATGGGATGTGTGTGTACAGGAATCAAACGGTGTATGAAGACACCCAATGGTTTGACCTTAATTAAGAGGAAATACTTAAAAGTGGCTCACAGATGTCTCTTGTTCAAGTGTAGAGTTGGAGAGGGAAACTGCCAGAAGAAATTCTGGACAAGGCAGGAAGGAGGTCCTTCCTCATGACTGGGATTTTGTATTAACAGCTGTTGTCCCAAGAAAAGCACAATCACCCACAAGTGCCGAGGACAAGGGGAGTGCCTTGTAGCACTCTCTCATGTATATTTATTCCCATTTTAAATCTAACTGAAGACACCTCACCATACAAACTCTCCTAGCATTTTTCATCCAAAGACATCAAAATCCTTTCTAAATGCTGCTCTTGTGATACCTCTGTGAAACAGGTAGCATAATTCTAATTTTTACTCATAAGGAACCTAAGGCACAAATAGAGCCTGAGTAGGAAGAAATGGGCTGGAAAAAAGTCAATTATTAGGTCCCTGGATCTGTTTGATGCAACATACTGCCTTCATATTGATACAGGCAACTCAAGAGACTGCTACAAAGTTCCCTTAAAGGCAGAAGCACTGACAGCTACTACAAGCAAAATCATTCATGACTCTGGAAGGACAGCTCTTTAAAGGGTCCCTGATGGAGCCTTGGGAGATGCTGTTCACTTAACAGTGCTAGTCTTTTTGAATAAGCAGACCAAAGAGCCCATGATTATAGAAAAAAGGCTGAAGATACAGCCTTCTTATTTTCTTCCACTGTTAAGACCAAAGCAGTAGCAATCTTAACAAATCATACAATCCAAGGAATCAAGACTGGTGCAGTAAAATTCCAAATCCTATAGTTTACTAATGATGTTGATGTTTTTTTCTCAGTCAGGTTTATTTCCATATTCTTGGTCCTAGACATTTCTCTTTTATTATAACCAAATTATTTGTAAAAACAAATGCAAGTGGTATTATCACCAGGACTTGAAGCAAACAATGCATCCAGTCAGCACATAGTTCTGTATATTTTGAGAAACATTTGTATACAAAAGAAGCGTGCAATGTTAAGGAGATGATGTGAACAGTATCAGTGGCTGTCTAATGGAGAATCAGTGTCCTTTCAGGAAAATGAAGATGCTCAAAAGTTGCTCCCCAATTTCTATTAACAATCCTCTAAAAATGAACATTTCCATTTGTTACAAATATACAAATTTAAAATAAGTGCAGTTCAGAATGGCCTACCATTTTTAGATTGCTTATGTGCCAGAAAATACACAGTCAATAAAAAAATACCAGAGAGGTGGGGAAAAAAAGACTCTCTGGATCTGTACAGCAAAATGAATATTACTTCAATAGGTAGCAAGTTGTGGAGAAAGTGACATCCTGGGAAACCAGCAGGACTAAAAGATGGCAGGTCACAAATCGGGTGATGGAGGATATGATGCATAGTAAGGCCCATTTTCCTGTGGACAGAAAAAAAAAGACAAGAACATTAAGTAACAAGACTAATTGAACTGGGAATGTTAAAGAAAGGGATTTAAAGTTAATGAGACAGAGTATGTAAAATGCCTGGTGCAGGCCTGATACTCAGCAGGCGCTTGGCCATCAGAGTAGCTTCACTAAAGTCAGAATTGGTGTTAAAATAGGCAGGGGCAGTAAGGATGATAACATTTTAAAATTACAATACAACTTATTTTCTTTCACTATGCCTTTAAATCTTCACATATGGCCATGAAGGAGGTATCCTCTTCATTTTACGGATGAGGAAACTTGAGGATCACACAGATTGCATAATTCACCCAAAGTCACCTAGCTAGGAACAAGCAGAGCCTGAATTTGAATCCAAGTTTATTAGAATTTAACACCCAGATTCTTTTTTGTGAGGCCATGCTGCCTTACTGCATGCTGAATCTTAATTTATAGAGCTGTGAAACAAAAGAAACGATCACTGGAGAATATAATAAGTATAACTCTTCTGGCAGGAATGACTCTTCCCATGACCTGCCTGAGTGGCAAGGCTTGTAAAAATTATAGTTCTCGGGGAGTTTAGTTCAAGACCAAGATGGAGAATTAAATGCCAGAACTTTAATATCAAGTGTAGAAAGCAACAAATCAGTTTAGGGGGGGACTTTTTGGCCCTGATTTTGGTTAACATTATAGTGATAAAAATCAGGACAGTTAACTTTATGGTAGAAGGGCCTTAGATTAGATTTATGAGACTTAAGATTGGTTTCTTGGTTTTAAGGAATGTATTTCTCTGAGAAAGAATTTTTTTTTTCTCCCAGTAAACCATGGATACAAAATGGTTAGCATTAATGCAAAACAACAGTTAGGAAATAGAGTGAGAAGTAGGATGAAAATAGTTAAATAGTTATGGTGTGTTTATGTTTTAGTTATTATGGAGCATTATAATAATATTTTTGTTATGTCTTGAACATAATAGACAGATGTTATTTGAGTGACTAAATGAATCGGGAACTGTGTCATTCTTCAGTGCTGATGCCCTGGAACTGGACAATAATCAAGAACACAACAGGATATCTAGCAAACTTTCTTTTTGCTTATGAACCTGATTAGTTATCAAAAAATGCTTTTGTTTTAAACTTGAGTAGGGAGAGATCCTAGGATTGGCTATATTTCCAAAAACTTGAAAAAAAAAATAATGAAAGCATGTTTCTTTTTTTAAAGTTTAGAAATCCTACTCAAGAGCTGTTTCACTAACCAATCCTGCATCCTCAATATGCACAAAAGTTATGCTTAGGGAAACATGCCCTGAAGAGGTAAATCTCTTCTGAAGCCCATTGAAAAGAAGTGATTTCATCTTGAAGATTTTACAACTCCATTCTACTATCATCTTATTTAAGTTCCTCATATCCACATTAAATTTATACTTACTGCTATAAAACAAAATGCTTGAGCAAATACTTTCTCTATATCTGGAAACAATTATAGAAGTTTGAAGAGTTTGTTACCAAGCAAAATGGTGTATTTTCTTCTTTTACTCTATTTATAAAAGAATGTTGACTAATTCTCTTTCTGGAATGGTCCCAGCATCATTTTCATTCAGAGGGCCAAAAATTACCTTACAAATACCTTCAAATGTCCCTTTTAATTTTATAACATTATGTCACTATTCTAAGTCACATAAGTCCCAGAAAAATGGAAGCCCAGTGAAACTTGCTACCAATCAACACCACTTCATTCCTTCACCAAATAAAGAACCTACTATATGCAGGGCACAATTGAACATGAGAATAAAATTAGTCAACTCTATACTCATTTCTTTTCTCCAATTAGAATTTTGATTCTTCCTAGCAAAGGAAAATGTTTCCCTGCAAGGTACTAGCCAATCACCTTACTAGTACCTCCACCTCACATCTAATTTGTCACAAACTGAACACACTACCTGTCACTCCCCCTACACCCCCAATGATTTTGCTTCTAAATTGCCTCTCTGGGATGGTGGCAATATTATCAAGAGGTCTTCTAAAGCAGAAACTTTGATTGTTCTCTTAGGCTTGTCCCCTTAATCCCTAATGGATAGTCAGTCATCAAATCCTGTGGATTTTACTTCTTAAGATGTCTGTTTCTAAATAACTCTAAAATCTTCAAATCTTTGCCATTACCACTACCACTGCCCTCGTTCTAGTCTTATTTCTCCTTCAGACTTCAGGAATAGTCTCTTTCTTGTCTCCTTGTCTCTAGTCTTATCCCTTTCCCTAGCCACTCTCTATGATGTTACTATAGTAATCTTTCTAAACACAAATAGAGTAACAGTGCTCCTTTGCATAACACTCTCCACAGAGTACAAAACCAAAGTCCTGCAGCATAAAATCTGAAGCTACCTTATCGAGTGATCAGCCCTCTGCCTGCCCCTTCCACATCATCTCCTGACACCTTCTTTTGTTTCTTCCGCACTTGTATTCCTCTTTGGCCTTTATATATATTAGTCTAATCAATCAATTTTAGAAAGCTCTAGCACATGTACAGAGAGAAGATCCAATGAGCCAAGTGTTAAGATTACAGATTATTTTATTTAATTCTGATTAATCACATTATCAATTAGGTCTGTATTTGATATATGAAACTGAAACAGAAAGCAAAAACACACACACACAAAACAAAACAAAGAAACAAAACTAAGCTTGAATGTGGCGGAATTACAGTTGATATTTAATGAAAAGCCTGCTTTATAGGTCTTTAAATATATAGAAAATATGTGGCTTACAAAACAGTCCTTTGGGTTTTCTAACCAACATATGCAACTTATGTATTTCTACACCAGAAAATAAATTATAGATCCAGACATTAAATGTGAACTGTTATTTCACATTTTTGGTATCAAAATATCTTTTAGTGCCTTTCACATTTCTGGCTATTCATTTTTAAAATATTAAGATGAGTTATGAATAGTTCAAAGGAATAACAATAAGGCCATTTTCTGCTCCAGCAATCTGCAGTAAATATAAACTGATGTTCTTTCTGCCCTCCTATATATTCAATTATGTTTCTGTCTATGATCCAGCTGCTCCAATTATAAATCCTCTCTGTAAAACAGCCAAACATGAAATTTTATTAACCACAGAACACATTAAACAGTTTGCTCTTCACCTAAAGGGGAAAAGAAATTATAGCTGAAGTCAGAGGAATAATAGAGAAAAAAATAAATTGCAAGATTTCAATTTACTTCATACATGTTGCACAACAATTAGGGAGGAATATTTCATTTCAAACTTAATATAATCTTCAAATATATTCTCTCTCATTCATGCTTGAGCTTCTAAGTTAGTATGTTACTTGCTTTTTTAGCTACTGTGAGAGTATACAATAGAACTTTGATGAAATTCAAACATAATCTTTTGATTAGTGTTTAAATAAAAGATCTATAAATTCATCTCTAAGTAATAATATTAATATTATTAATTGATGCTTTTAAAAACATTATATAAACTTTCTGAAAAATGAAACTTTTAGTAAGGTAATGACTAATAATAAGATAAGCTACCTGACTTATAACTAATGCTGAAAGTGGGCACCAAGAGATTCTTCTGGCTTCGTTTATACAGATGAAAGGCCATTCAGTCGTAAGGAAATTAGGCAGAGGTATCTGTCCCAAAGGTGGGAGAAAACTGACACTACATCGAAGGACTGGCTTCAAACCCAAAGCAGAAAATTTCCCGTTGAAAAAATGTATCGTGAGAAAAAGCCCTCTCTTGGGGCAAAGTCTTTTCCAAAAGTTATTGTAGGAAAAGAACATTAAATGATACTATCAACTTTACTAAAACATGCTAATTTACATTAATATCTCATAATGAAAGGACAGTGTGCTCATAAGCACTGTTCTATAGAACAGTTAAGATACTATACCAGATAAGGGAGAACTCTTGGTGCTTCTTACCCTGGCATCATATTCAAGGACAAAAGGAGGAAAGTCGATCTGTTCTGGAGATATGACAGAAAATAGCTGGTGGAGGCTGTCCACATGGTGGATTTTGTCCTTCAGTCCTGAGACAGAAAAGGTGGTGAAAAACCATGTTGATACCTGATTAATACAAAAGAAAAATATAGCCAGTATTAGAAATACAAATACAATTATACTAGGAAAAAAATGTTTCAAAATTAGTATTGATGCCAGGAGAATCTTGCAATAGCCAGAGATTTTCAAATTGCAGGTGTAGCCCATCAGTGAGGTATGCAATCAATTTAGTGAATTATGAACAGCATTAAGAAAAAAAAAAGAAAGAAACAGACTGGAAAAACTGTTACTTGGGAACATAGTAAGGGTGCATTTTGTTTCATGAAGCTTTTGTTCCTGTTCTTTGTATATATGCTCCAATGCATGTACAGTGTCCTGATCAATATGTTTCTTACCTTGGGTTGCTGTCAAGAAGTTTGAAAAACATGGCATTATTTGGTAAATTTGTGGGCACTCTGAAAATGGCCAATATAGTTCACATCTCTTTTCTTTTTTTCAAATGAGATTAAAAAGAAAATTTTTGGCATTTTTTGAAACGTATATATTTTAGGTTGACACGTGTTACAAAGTCTCTTTCTCAAGGTCAAAGTGAATATATTCTGTAGATGTGGAGCCAGCTTTGCTCATTCCACTTCACAACATGTAACTTCTCTATAAAAGCTAATCTGCAAAAGTTGTTCCTCTCTAAAGGGAAAATTCTTGACGGCAACCAATTCCGACATAAAGTAGTTAAGAGCTAGGACTTACAAATTATTGTTCATCTATCTAAATAAGCCATCATAAATCAGTCCATGGTTACTAACAACTTCACAACAGTCCTATGAGGTAGATGCAATACAATATTGTTGCTATCCCCATTTTATTTACAGAAGATGTAATATGTACACACGAGTTTTCAGTGCATTGGTATAATATATTACAAATGTATAAATGGGTACATTATAAATACATGCCACTTTGGGTGTTTACAACTGATGCCAATTGTTTGTTAGTTTCTTTCTGGAGCCTTATCACATTCATCAGTGACTGTCCCAAACCTACTAATACAACATACTTTCCTTATACCTACATGTGAGAAAAAGCATGGAATAACAGAAACAACTTACCTCTAACAGAATTGTATCCAAACTTCTAGACTCAGTAAATTATCACCCCCACCATTATTTCTCCCTTACAGCTCCATAGAGATTATCCCTCTATTGCATTCGTATAACTTTATGTTTAAATCTCATTTATAGCACTCATTATAACTCCTACTTGTTAGTGTTTCCGTTACTTATATTCATTTCTATCATCTCCCTAGAACCTAGCAATCACAAAATAATAGTTGAGAGTTTTCTAAGGGACAGACAGAGCCATGAGTTCTCACATATTTGTTAAAGAATGAAGAGAAAGTCTATTTTATAATTATTTTTATGGCCTCAGTCACTCTAAACTGGGTATCTTACCAATGACTGATATAAGGCCTCACATATTAGCATTACCCTTTGTATCCTCTCCCCAACCACCTCACCAAATTTATGTAAAGGGAGATGTCAGAGAGAGGGGAGGCACTTGACCTTGCTAGACCCAAAGAAGTTAATTTAAGTTAAACATTGTTGAATGACATACCAAAATCTTTACTTTTTTTTTTTTTTTTAAAATATGCTATTGTATACCAACTGGATACAAATTTATACAAACTAGATTAGCAATGATTCCAGATTAAGAGCTCTACAACTAATAACAACGGTAGCTGATGAACTAGTAAGAGCTTTGAAGAGTCCATGGAGACAGAGATTCTAGAAATAGCTTAAGAAAATAAGATAGATTGTAGAGTCAGAACAAAGAAGCAGCTCGAGGATGTGTTAGGAAATACATTTGTGCAAGGAATTAACCATCTATTTTCTATTGAATGCTAAACTCTACTGGGGTGAAAGTGATACAGGATGACAGGGATATGGCCATTCTTTCAAAAGAGGCTAAGATTCTAGTAGAGGAGCTAGATGAAGAATAACAATCTCCAAGGCAAAATGTGCTAAATGCAATGAATGGCCCAAAGTAAATGGGTTTCTATCTATTATACACAAGGAACTGTGCTACTTGGGAAAGGTATAAAATTAGGGTGTTAGGAGAAGTTATTTAGGGAATTTTTCTGCCACTGTTTCTCACTTTAGAGCCTTTTTACCTGCTATACCCTTTTCTTCAATTCTTTGGGTAGTTATCCTTTAGAATTCACCTCAGTGAGGAAGATTTTTTGACCACCTTTTGCTCAAAGCCAGAAAAGGAGCTTCCTTCTAAGTGTTCCAAAAGAGTGTGTTTATTCATATTATTGCATATTTAACATTCTCTATTATCTGATTCTCTAAATAGACTAGACTTTCCAACATAGGGTTTGTGTCTTATTCAACATCATATTCGTAGGATCTAACTAAAATCTGACACATCGTAAGGAATTCGGTGTTTGCTGAAAGAATTAACAAATGGATGAACAGGAGTTCGTGGACTTATTTAACACTATTTAGGAATGGTCTAATATTCCTTCGTTCTACAGTAAAAATGATGGGCCTCAGTTTCTTCATCTATAAAATGAGTATGTTAGACCTAAATGATTTTTAAGGTCCCTCTCAATTATATAACTCTTTTATTAGTCATGCAAAGGGGTGCTGATGCAAAATACCAGAAATCGGTCGATCTTTATAAAGGGTATTTATTTGGGGTAGAAGCTTACAGTTACCAGGCCATAAAGCTAAGTTTCTTCCTTCACCAAAGTCTGTTGCCATGTGTTGGAGCAAGCCAGCTGGCGATGTTTGCCAGGGTTCAGGCTTCTTGGGTTCCTCTCTTCCTGGGGCTCCATTTCTCTCCAGGCTCAGCTGTAGACTATGAGGCTTTCTAGGCTTTGCCTCTCTCCACAAGGCCAGCTGTGAACCATTAGGTGAACGGCTCGTCTCTTTTCCCAGAGCCTTCTCTTCCTTCCTCATGACCAAGGTCCTCTGTGTGCTTACTCTCCTGGACTCCCAACATCAAAACTACCCCAGCTCTGTCCTTTGCCATGTCTTTTATCTTTGAGACCTCACCCACCAAGGGATAGGGCTCAACACCATACTGATGTGGCCCCATTAAATCCCTAATCATAACTTAATCATGCCCAGATGTACAGACCAGTTTACAAGCATAATCCAATATCTATTTTTGGAATTCATAACTATATCAAACTGTCAAACTGCTACAACTCTATAAAAGGATGCTTGAATATGCTGCATCATATTGACATGGTATGGTAGTGGTAGTAAAGACAAAGAGAAGGTTGAGGGGGGAAGAGAGTAGGCAGTGTTCTTAGGTATACTATCTTTGTCTTACTTTCTTCCAATACCTTTTTTAAATCTTCCAGGTGTTAGGAGAAGAAAATTACTCCAAGTAGACAGAAGTAGAAACCTAGTTAAAATCCAGTTAAAGTTTTCTGTTCAGGGAGACCCAAGCATATTGTCTTCACTCTTTTTCATTTTAGTTCTATATAGCTTAGTTTTTACTTTCAATTGTTTATAACATAAATTATGAGTATACATTAATTCAGGTAAACTTGTATTACTCAAAAAACATTTGAAAATCTACTGTTTAGAAAACTGAAGAAATATTAAAAATTTGAAAAAGGACTGTTGTGATATTTTGTGAATGCTAGAGATTCTCTCACCCAATTATTCACAAATGCAAAGCCAAGAACACAAGATCACTACAGAATATAAACTAGGATAAAACTGTTCACAAATATGCACTCAAGAAATTTGCTAGAGCTACAATCAACAACGGGTTTCAATTCTTTTAGTCTGTATTCTATTAGTAAGCTCCAAAGAAGAAAAAAACTAGTGATTTATATATAAACAGGCAATTTATTATCACTTTGGATGCAGTCGCTTGGAAAATATCTGAGGGGTATAGAAATCAGAACATTGATTTGATTGCTTTATTACCCTTGGTTTCATTTCACTATTTTATAATTACAAACACTTCATCTGCAGTTTTTATTTTATTACAAATGAGTCTTATTCCTTCAATCCTCGATTTTCCCCACCCCTCCCCCCAAATTATAGAGAGGCACTGTATTGTCTTTCACTTTGAACATTTGTTCTCCTTCACTCCTTTAGCCTCTGCCTCAACACATTTTTCTAATTAGAGAAGTTACAGATTTACAGAAAAATCATACATAAAATACAGGGTTTCCATATACCACCCTATTATTAACACCTTGCACTGGTGTGACATATATGTTAAAATTGAAGAAAGCACATTTTTATAATTGTAATAGTAATTACAGTCCATGGTTTACCTTAAGATTCACTATTTGTGTTGTACAGTTCTACGGATTTAAAAACATTTTTATTTTAGTAACATATAGGCGAACTAAAATTTCCCCTTTTAACCATATTCAGATATATAATTTGGTGCTGTTAATTGCTACCATCATCACCATGCATTACCAAAACTTTTCCATCATCTCAGATAGAAACTCTACATTTTAAGCCTTAACTATTCTCTATTCCACTCTCTGAGCCCTGGTAACCTAAATTCTAGGTTCTGACTCTATGAGTTTGCTTATTTTAATTATTTCGTATCAGTGGGATCATACAATATTTGTCCTTATCTTATCTCACTGAACATGACATCTTCAAGGTTCATCCATGTTGTTGCATGTATCAGAACTTAATTCCTTTTTACAGCTAAACAAGATTCCATTGCTTGTATATACCACATTTTGTTTACCCATTTATAGGCTGATGGACACTTGAATTCATTTGAGTTGCTTCCTTCTTTTGGAAATTATGAATAATGCCGCTAGGAACATCGTTGTGCAAATATCTGAGTCTGCTTTCAAATCTTTTGGGTATATACCTACAAGTGGAATTGCTGGGTTATATAGTAATTCCATACTTAACTTTCTGAGGAACTGTCCAATTGTCTTCCACAGTGTTGCACCATTTTACATTTCCACCAGCAATGAATAAATGTTTCTTTTTCTCCACATCCTCTCCAACACTTCTAATTTCTGTTTTTTGTTTTTTCTTTGATTTGCATTTCCCTGATGGCTAATGATGTTGAGCATCTTTTCATGTGCCTTTTGGCCAGCTGTATATCTTCTTTGGAGAAATGTATATTCAAGTCTTTTGCCCATTTTTGTGTTGTCTTTTTGTTGTTGAATTGAAGGATTTCTTTACATATTCTGAATAGCAAACCTTAACAGGAATATGTGGTTACCAAATATTTTCCCTCATTGAGTAAGTTGTCATATTATTTTCATCTGTCCTTTGAGGCACAAGTTTTTAACTTTGATGAGGTCCCATTTATCTATTTTTTCTTCTGTTGCTTGTACTTTGGCTGTAAAATCCAAGAAACTACTGCCTAACACAAGGTCCTGAAGATGCTTCCCTGTTTTCTTCTAGGAGTTTGATAGTTCTGTTATATTTAGGTCTTTGATCAATTTTGAGTTGGTTTTTGAATATGGTGTGAGGAAGGGTTCAACACAACATTTGCACTGACTCCTATTCAAAGTAATTCTAATGGCATGATGGCCAGGGCTTGTGGCTCTAACCCTGAAATTTCTGGTAGTGTCTATCCATGGATGTCACATGGAGGGCAGCTATTTACTACCTCTCTAGTGTGGGGGTAGAGGGGTTAAAGTTAGATCTTAGCAAACAGTGGCTACATATTTTCATAAGCCTGCCACAAAAGGACAGTCTTCTCACGACTCCAAATTTGTGGTAATGGTTTAAAAAAAAAAAAAAAAGATTATTTTTTCATTTTTCTAACACTTTTTTAGAAAAATTTTAAACATTCACTGAAGTTGAAAGAATTTTATAGTGAGCACTGATATAAGCACCTAAACTAACATTAACATAGTTGTGATGCTGGCTTTATCTATCTGTACACATATCTATCCATCTATTATCCACCCCTCTACCATCAAGCCATCTTATTTTCTTGCTGCATTTCAAAGTAATTTGCAGACATCGATAAATGATCCCCAAATACTCTAGCTATCATATCTTTAACTACAGTTCAGTATTTGTTCAGTTCCTTTGCTGTGAAATTTTTTTTTTTTAAAGAGGTATGGGGGTTTGAACCTGGGAATCGTACATGTGAAACATGCGCTCAACCACTGAGGTGCACCCGCTCCACTGCTGTGAAATTTAAATGGAATGAAATGAAATGCAGAGATTTTAAGTGTACTTTTTCCGTTTTGACAAGTGCACATACCCATGTAGCCAAAACTCCCATCAAGACATATATATATATACAGTTAAATATACATATGTAACGTTTTCATCACCCCAAAAAGATACCTTATGTTCTTCTTCCCAGTCAAGGTATGCCTTCACCCTGTAGAGGCAAACATTTAAAAAAATTTTTTCCCACCAGGGATGTTTGCCTGTTCTAGAACTGCATATAAATGGAGTCAAACAGTATAACTCTTTTATGTAAGACTTCTTTAACTCAGCATGTTTTTAAGATTCATTCATGCTGTTGCATTAACAGCATGCTTATTTTGATGAATATTACTGTGTGTATTAGTCTGGGGTCTCTAGGGAAACAGAACCGACAGGAGATATCTGTAAATAGAATGAGATTTTATACAATTCTCTCACACGACTGTGGGGATGCACAAGTCCGAATTCTGCAGGGCAGGCTACAAACCAGGGGCTCCAATAAAAATCCTTGATGAGTTCCCAGGAGATGTTGGCTGTCTGAGTTAGAGATGGGAATTCTCTCTCTGAATGCTGAAATCACTTTCCCTTTTAAGGCCTTCAACTGATTAGATAAGACTTCACCTACTGCTGAGGGCAATCTCCTTAGGTTGATTGTAGATGTAATCAGCAATCTATGCAATCAACTCACTGATGATTAAAGTCCATGAAATGTCCATGTATTACAGTTAGCCCAGTGCTTGCTTGACTAAACAACTGGGCACCATTACCAGCCCAAGATCTGATCATCCCCAGAATGTTTAAGGATTCTAGTTTCATGACAGCAGTTCCCACAATAAGATATGGACTACAGAGAAGAGCAACCAGAGAGCTCTTTAGGGAATAAAGAGTTTGTCTTACAAATTTATTCCACGCAGTCCTGGTTAAAGGTGTGTCCTCTGGACATTCCTGGGGTGGGTGGGCAGGTCTTAAATGGCAAATCCATTCTAGTGTTCCAATCTCTCTCAGTCTTTGGATCCCCTTATCTACAGTGTACCAGCATAAATCATCAATCCTACTGATGAAAACGCCCAGGCTGTTTCCAGTCTTTGGCTATTATGAATAAAACTGATATGAACATTCTTGTGTAAGTCTTTTTGAGCACACGTTTTCAATCCACTTGGATAAAAACCTAGTGGCAGAATTGCTGCATCATAGAGTAGGTATGTTTAATTTATAAGAAACTGTGAGAACATTTTGCAAAGTGGATGTACAATTTCAAATTTCTACTTACAATGTAGGAGAATTCCACTTGCTCCAGATCACTGGCAATATTTCAGTCTTTAATTTAAGCCATGCCAGTGGCAGTATAGTAGAATAACATTATAGTTATATATATAAAACAGTTTGATCGAGATATAACAGACATTATAAACTGGGCATATTTAAATTATATAATTTGATTAAGTTTTGACACATGTATACATCTATGAAATCATCGTCACAATGAAGATAATGAACATACCCATCACTCCCCAAAAGTTTCTTGGGGTCCTTTGTAATCCCTACCCCCTGCCCTTCCTCCCTAGATACAGATAACCATTACTCTTTTTTTCATTATATATTAGTTTGCATTTTCTAGAATTTTATAAATATGGAATTATACAATATATACTTTTTATCTGGTTTCTTTTACTCAGCATAATTATTTTGAGGGTCATCAATGTTGTTGCATATATCAGTAGTTCATTCCTTTTTATTCTACAGTATTTTACTGTATACCACAATTTAGTTATCAATTCTCCTGGTGATGGCCATTTGGGTTGTTTCTTATTTTTGGCGATCACAAATAAAGCTACTATAAGCATCTGTGTAGAAGTCTCTATCTGGACATGTTTTCATTTCTCTTGGTAAAAACCAAGGAGAATGACCAGATCATATAGTAGGTATATGTTTGACCCTTTCTGATGAAGTGTTTTCGAAAATATCTGTAGCATGTTATATTCTGATCAGCACTGTATAGAATTCCAGTTTCTCCACATTCTCACCAATGTTTAATATGTCCAGTTTTTAAAATTTCAGTCATTCTAATAGGAGTGTAATGGTATCTCTTTGTGGTTTCAATTTGCATTTTCCTAATGATAATAATGTTGCAGATATATTCATGTGCTTATCTGCCATCTGTACATCTTTGGTGACATGCCTGTTCAAATTTTTTGCCCGTTTCTAAATTGAGTTGTTTCCCTACTATTGTAGATACAAGTCTTTTATCAGAAATATGCTTTGCAAAGACTTTTTCTCAGGCTACACCTTACCTTTTTATCCTCTTAACAGTACTTTTTGAAGGAAAGAAATTTTTAATTTTGATAAAGTCCAATTTATTTTATGGATCATGCCTTTGGTGTTACACCTAAGATATCTTTGCCTAACTCAAGGTCACAAAGATTTTCTCCTATATTTTCTTCTAGAAGTTTAACAATTTTAAGTTTTACATTTAGGACTTTGATCCATTTTGGGTTAAGTTTTGTAGGTGATATAAGATATGCCTAGAACTTTTTTTTTTTGCTTATGGATATTCAATTCTTCCAGCATTGTCTGTTGAAAAGGCTATCCTTCTTCCACTAAGCTGGCTTTGCATCTCTGTAAAAAAATCAGTTATCCATATATGTGTGGGTCTACTTCTAGATGCTCTATTCCGTGCCACTTATCTATTTAACTATCTTTATACTGATAACTCACTGTCTTGATTACTATAGCTTTAGAAAAAGCCTTGAAAGCAGGAAGTGTTGGCTTTTCAACTTTGCTCATCTTGTTTTGGCTATTCTAGATTCTTTGAATTTCCATATGAATTTTGGAATCAATCGATCAATTTCTATAAAAAAGCCGTTTGAAAGTTTGATTGGGATGGAATCTATAGATTTAATCAGATTTGACAGCTTAACAACATTAAGTATTCCAATTCACAAACACAGTATGTCCCCATTTTATTTAGGTCTTCTTTAATTTCTCTCATCGATGTTTTGTAGTATACAAAACTTGTACAGGTCTTTCACATTTTTGTCAAATTTATTTCTGATACTAGTGTAAATGGTAATGATTTTAAAATTTCAATCTGATTGTTCACTGCTAATATATACAATCAATTTTTGAATGTTGGTCTTACACACTGAAGCCTTGATAAGGTTTTCTCACTAGTTCTAGCAGCTTTTCTGTGGACACCAGAGGATTTTCTATAAAGATGTTGTCGTCGTCTGTGAATAGTTTTACTTACTCTTTTCTAATCTGGTTGCCTTTTATTTCTTTTTCTTGCCATATTGCACTGGCTAGAACCTCCAGTACAATATTTAATAGATGTAGTCAGAGCAGACATCTTTGTAGAGACATATTAAAGACCAAGCCTATTCTTCTGTTTGTCTTCATTTAAGGAAAAGTTCAGTAGCTACTGGATGAACAAAATATGAATGGATGGTGAGAAATGGGGAAATAGTCAAGCACTACTTTCTTAAGTGCTATAGAAAGAAAGAGAAATTTAGTTACCTACAGAGACTAGTGGGAAAATGAATACTATACATTTTCTGACAAGACAAGGTAATCAGAGCTTAACTGAATCAAGAGTAGGAAAAGCCCTTCACTTAACTGACTGTTCACATGCTATACTTTTTCTTTTGAGCCTGGCCAAGCAGTGTTCCCCATAAAGATTTATTTAGCACTTACTGTGCTGTTCCAAATCTGGGAAAAAAGGAAATTTTACAATTATTAAAATAACTACTTAAAATACTTCATCCAAATTTTAAAGTTGGCATTCAAATAAAAACTCAACAATTATGTAAACGATGAGGAATCCTACAGTGGAAACTGAAGTTTTCACGCCTCTCTTAACTATGATATATAATAGGGACTTTTCAGTACTCATCTTACTTAATTTCTCCACAGGGTTTTAAAATAATGACTATTCCTAGTATCTTTAATGCTCTCTCCTCCAGTGGCTCCCATGGTATTAGTCTATTTTCATTCTCATGCTAATTTTTAGATTCCTTCTTCTTGGCCTCCTTCCCTGTTTCCCTGTTCCCTGGGCTTATTTTTAATTGTCCTCTCTATTAACTGTATATTATCTCTCTGTGATTTTATTCATTAACACATTTCAAGAGTTAAAGCTATATTTACTTGATGGCGACTTTCAAGTTTATTCCAATCCATGATCCTGACATCTAATGACACCCAGGACTCATTAATGACAGTCTTTTCCCACTCATCTAATAAGTCACTAAATACCAAATAAATCATATTTTCTCTAAACCCATTGATACATTCAGATTTTTACTTTTTTTTCCTCCTAGATAAGGAGTTAGCCAAGGACCATATAATAAACACTGTAGGCTCTGCATGGCAATAGTCTCCTTTGCAACTATTCAGCTCTGCCAATATAGCATGAAAGCACTCATAGATAATATCTAAACAAATGGGAGGGAGGCCAGACTTTTGTCCACAGGCTGCAGTGTGTGGACCCCCAATCTAGACCACGTTCTCTTAACAAGTATCTCTCTTGCTTTCTCCAATCCACTCTCTACATGACTGAGAGGAAGATTTTTCTAAAACACAAATCTGATCAGTCATATTCTTGCTTAAAAGCTTTCAAAAGCTACCCAGCCACAATAGGACTTCAGTATTTGGTTCCTGTCTTCCTTTCTAGCCTCAATGCCTATCTGTCCCTGCCAGGTACTTTACACTTCAATACTAAAACTCTCGTGGTTTCTACTTATACCACGCTATTCTTTTGGTCTGGGGAGCTATTTTTACTACTTAACCCCTTTGGACTGCTGAAGACGGAGTTAACTTTCAAAACTCTGGGTTAGACATCTCGGTTTCTCCTCTCCACAGTAGGCTCCTCTCTATGTATTATTATCACCACTATTATTACTTTTAGTTGAACTCATTATATTGACGATACTTACCTGTTCACAAGGTCTGTCTCCCATACTAGAATGTGTGCTCTTTGAAGACAAAGATTGCCTTATTCCAGTTTGTATCCCTAACACTTGGCATATGGCAGGTGCTCAGAAACTGTTGGCTAACATGAACCTACCCCCCTAAATTTGTGTTTTCACTAAGCTAGCTTGCCATTAAATGTAAATCTAATAATTGTTTTACCACCTTTAAAGCCCTGAAATGTTCATATCCCTACCTGGAATGTCTTTCACTCTGTTCTCTAATAAACTCACCCTTTATAACTCCAGTGAAGGTAACTGCTTCTAAAAAGGTTCTCAAATTAACCTTATCTGATTCTAGGCATTTCACCAGGCCTAGGACATAGGTATTTCAAGCTGTCACAAGAAATGTTTCAGTGAGTAGTATGTATTTGCATTTTCCTCTTAGTGCCTAACAGTCATATATACAGTGCAGGATCTAAGCAATGATTGATTTTAAAAAATCTCTACTTATAAAACATTATTGCTCAGTAATAAAATTAAAATGGTCAAAAAACAGTGCTATTTTATCCACCCTACTCTGAATTGGCAAATTGTAAGTTCATACCCAGTTCTGATTTTTAAAAATTAACATTATTTTAGGTGATTGGCAAGTTTAGGGCATCACAAGATTGGAAATAAGACACATTCTCTCCCTGAAAAATATTCTGGAATCAGAGACTCTTTACAATGTATAGTATATGAACCTTTAGAGAATATGATAGCTTAGATAATTCAATGAACTACTTCTTGAGTGCATCCAACGTGTTAAACACATTAAGTACTTAGGATATAAAAATGAATCATTCACTGTCTCTGTACCCAAAGAACAAGCAATCTATTAGGAAATAGATACATAACCCAGGGTAAACTTATATATGGTGAGATTTTATATGGCATTACAACTTGTAACTAGATGAGTCAATGATTATATGAAGAGAGAAAATGGTTTTGGAATGATTTCAATCTATCAGGATGGTATATTGTTGTGACAAATTGTTTGAAGAAAGAAAGATAATCCAGATAAAATTACATCATAAGGAAATGGAAAGTCTCAAAAATTTACAGCCTATCATTCTACCTCAAAAAAGTACTGAAAAAGGGAAATAAATGGTATTAGAGGATATGCTCCAACAAAACAAAGAGAGTAAATAAAGAAGAAGGGCCACAGAGGGTCCAGCAAACAGGATTTCCTGCATAGGAGCGAGGCAAAGAAAATCCCTGGGATGATGGTGAAGGAAAATCCCAAGATGACAGCTGTGTAGTGTTGTGGAATATAGGGCACTTGGTTGGCCTCAGTAGCAGAAAGTGCTGCAAGAGGTGACAA
>JAQZBX010047220.1:0-20532 GCA_029593785.1 Cabassous unicinctus | reverse complement strand
CTTGATGATGCCTTGATTTGGGCTTCCCCTAGCCTCAAAACCATGAACCACTAAATTCCCATTGTTTAAGTCAACCCATTGCATGATATGTGCTTTAGCAAAACAGAAACTAAAACAATACCTAAATATATTTAAATATCTTCATATCTAAATATATATCATGTTGGTTCTGTTTCTCTGGAGAACCCTGAATAATACACAGACTGAAAAGGAAACAGTGAAATTGTCCATATTTGTATTTAAAGGAACCTACAAAATATCTCCTTGAATGAATAGTTATGTTTAGTAAGTTTGTGCTACATAATATCTGTATGCTATAAACAGAATACTGAAATAAATAGGAAAACTGTACAACTTAGAATGGCATCCAACAGAAATATAAGATCTTTACGAAAACTATAAATCATTGCTGAGAGAAATAAAAGACCTAAATAAGTGAAGATATATACTGTATCCAGGAGTCAGAAGACTCAACATTTTTAAGAATCAATCCTTGCTAAATGGACCTAGATTCCATGCAATTCCAATTAAATCACAGGAAGACTTATTTTTATAGAAAATGACAAATTGATTTTAAAATTCATATGGATTGCAAAAGAACTATAAGAGCCAGAAAAACTGAAAAAATTAAAGCATTTTAGGACTAACAATGTTTCATTTAAAGACTTACTAGAAAGATATATTAATAAAGACAGTGGGATATAGAAATAAAGAGAAAAAACTACATCAATGGATCATAATGGAAATTCATAAATAAATACACAAATATATGGACAATTTAATTTTCAACAAAGGCATAAAAGAAAATCAGTGCAAAAATAATAGTCTTTTCAACAAATGGTCTGGGGCATTTAGAGACCTCAATTAAAATTGCTAGCTAGCTAGATAGATGATAGCTAGAAATCTTAAATAGAATCATAAAACTAAATGCAGAATTTAACACTATAAAATTTCTAAAATAAAATCATAGGGGAGTGTGAATATTCTCACTGATCTGATTTTGTGGTAATCAGGGTAGGCTAAACATTCACTATATTAGAAACCATGCATGTGTCCCAGACCTAGTTTTTCTCCCTAGGTCTGGTTTTTAGAATACTGGTGATAAACTAAGCCTGATTTATTATATGACCATCCTGTATGGGAAAAGACTGTAACTTTGGGTATCTTTGGTCAACCTTAAGAGATATAGCAGGGGGATGGATGTGGCTTGGGTGGTTGGGCGTCCGTCTCCCATATGGAGGGACCTGCATTCGATCACTGGGACGTCCCGGTAAAAATTAGAAAAAGAAAAATATAGAAGGTGCATGGACCACTAGGCCTCGTGCGCGGGTGCGCCGGAAGGCCCCGCAAGCCATGCAGCAAGATGATGATGTAACAGGAGAGTGACAAAAGGGAGAGCCAAGATGAGATGCACCAAAAAATCAGGAACTAAGGTGGTACAGGCAGTAGGACGCCTCTCTCCCACATCAGAGGTTCCGAGGCTCGAATCCCAGTGAAGACAGTAGGAGAAGGATGAGAAGAGAGGGCAGTAAATGGACACAGAGAGTTGCCCAGTGAATGGACACAGAAACAGCAAAAACAGGGGGTAAGGGTGAAAATGGATAGAAGTAAGTTAATAAATAAATAAATCCTTTAAAAAAATGTATAGGGGAGGAAGATACGAACTATAGTTAGTAGTAATACTTTGACGATGCTCTTTCATGATTTGTTAACAAATGTTTCACAGCAATGCAGGGTGTTTGGGGGGTGGGGGTGATGTGTGGGAGCCCTGTATGATGTTATGCATGTTTGTTTTGTAAGTTCATGATGTTTACTGAACACTTACAGTTTATGTACGTTCATGTATGAATACTTCAATAAATTGTTTAAGAAAAAAAAATCATAAGGGAAAAATCTTTGAAATCTTGGTTTAGAAAAAGATTTCTTAAAAACAAAATCATGGGTCACAAGAAAAATTTTAAATAGTACTTCATAAAAATGAAAAACTTCTGCTCTTCAAAAGACAATTAATGAGGGCAGATATGGCTCAAGCAGTTAAGCATGTGCTTATCACATGGGAGACCCTGGGTTCAGTCCCCAGTGCCTCCTAAGAACAAAAACAAACAACAAAGAAAAAACCCACTCAGGGAAGCCTACATGGCTCAGTGGTTTAGTGCCAGCTTCCGAAATACGAGGTCCCAAGTTCAATCCCCGGCCCTGGTACCTCAAATAACAAAACAAAACAAAAAAGACAGTTAAAAATTTGAGAAAGGAAAAGGCAAAGGTATTCATTAAACATATTTCTGATAAAGGACTTATATCCAGATCATTTAAAGGATACTTATATCTCAACAATTAAAACAGCAAACAAGCCAATAAAAATGGGCAAAATATTTGAAGGTGAATAGCAAAAGAATATATACTGATGGCAAATAAACACATGAAAGGATAATCAACATTTTTAGCAGTGAAGGAATGCAAGTAAAGCCACAATGAGAAAACACAATATAACTATTAGAATAGCTGAAATTTAAATGACTCACCTTATCAAGTCTTGGTGAAAATGTGGAGGAACACTCTCACACAGATGTTGAAAATGTAAAATGATTCAAGCCTAATAGAAAATACTTAGCAGCTTTTAAAAAGTTAAATATTCACATAATCTTTGATTCAGCCATTTCTCTACCAGGAACTGAACTAGAGAAATGAAAGCACATATTCTTTTTAAAATTTAATACTCCCCCCGCCACCAACCCGAGATAGCTCCCTTATCTGTCTACTCCTTGTCTGTGTCCTCAGGAGGCAACAGGAACTGAACCCAGGACCTCCCATGTGGGAGGCAGGCACCCAATTGCTTGAGCCATATCCCATCCCCAAACATATGCTCCTTTAAAGATTTGTACACTAGTGTTAACAGGGGCTTTGTTCACAATAGTCAAAACTGGAAATAATGCAAATGAGCATCAACAGACAAATGGATAAACATTTTGTATTGCCCAAACAACGGAATACTATTGTGTAATAAAAATGAATGAACTATTAATACATGGAATAACCTGAATGAATCTCAAAATATTTGTGCTGAGAAAAAAAAAAAAGGCAAAACAAATGCATTCTATATGATTCCATTTATGCATAAATCTATACATAAGGCAGATCAGTGGTTGTTTGGGAATGGGAATTTACGTGGGGAGGAGAGGGAGATGATATTACTAATTGAATGAGAAAGCTTTGGGGCTTATTCTTTGTCTTGTGATGATAGTTTCATGAGTGTGTACATGTGTCAAAGCTTATAAAATTGTACACATTAAACATTTACAATTTATTTTAGGGGAATTATATCTCAAAGCTGCACCATCTTAAACAATAGTCATATGTATAATAGTTCATTAATCCTTGAGAATATATTTTTTCTAATGGATTCTATATATTCTTTAGTAACTGATTATTAGGAAGTTCAGGGAAACAAGTTGGTCTCTCACTGCTAATAGTAAATGAAGAAAATAGTATGTAATACCTGCCTTTTGAAAACATTAAAATCTATTTATCAATAATTTACAAGGTAAAAATCATCTATACATCTATATTAGTACGACTATTCATCACTTACTTAAATTGTGACTGCCCAGAAATAAAAACATATGAAACAGTCTCACAAATCATGTGATTTTCTTACCTAAGTGTGGCAGTTTGAGATTATTTTTGTGAATCCCGAAAAAATTTTGAGAAAGATTTATGTTTGTAAACTGGCCTTTTCCTCTGGGTATGAAACCCTTTGATTGTATTAAATTCAAAGGTTTTAAGTTTACTTAATAAAATCAATTTAGGGTTTTGATTCGACTATGTCAGTAGAGCGAGACTCAGGGACTCAGGATTGAGTCCCCGCCCCTTTGGAGGGCTGATATAAATGGACATTCAGACAAGAAGAGTGAGAACTCCATAGACAAGGAAGAAGAGAGGACTTTGATCCTGAGGCCCTGGGAAGAGAGATGAGCCATTCTCTTGATAGTTTGCAGCTGAGCAGCTAAGAAAGCCCAGAAAGAAACGAGCCCTATGCCAGAAGCTGGATATAGAAAGCCCTGAGAAACACGCCCTCTGCCAGCTTACAGCTGAGGTTGGGAAGAACCTGGGCCCCTGGAGCCTCAAGAGGAGGAGGAAACCCTGGAAGGAGAGACCAGGCAGAGATCAGCAATCATTTTGCTTCAACACAGGGCAACTGCTTTGGTGAGAGAGCTACCTTGAGTTGGACTCTTTACAGCCTTGTAACTGTAAGCTTTTACCCCAAATAAATACCCTTTATAAAGGTCAACAGATTTCCGGTACTTTGCATCATCATCCCTTTGGCTGACTAGTACACTAAGATAATCATGTTACTTTATTTAATGTTTAGATACCCTATGCTTACGTGTTATACTTTATTTGAAAAGAAATTCTGTATCTGATTCTAAGTCAATTATATATTTCCAAATGCATTGTACCAAATAAAAATTGAGAGTTGTGTAGAAGTTCATATTTTATGAATGTTTTCATATATCAGATCTTATACAAGGTTTATAATAAATTAGAATCTTACTAATATTGAATCCTTATTTTATAAAATAAATGTTACTCAAGAGTTAATGTACTCTCCAAGATTACTCAGGTGCCATAAGTGGGGAAACTGGGATACAAACTTTTCTCACAACTCCAAGTACCTTTATTTTTGCCTTTGATACCTCAAAATATAAATTCTCTGTACCTAGAGATGTCTGCTATATTGCTAATTATTTTGAAAGGATTTTTAAAAATCAATAGAGCTTTCCAATTATATCACAATTATCCATATAAAACATTATTCTGGTTTGTGAGTAATATGCAAATATATGCAAAAATTGCATATTATTCATTGCAAATAGAATATTAAAAAAATGCCTGGCATTTTTAAACTAAATTAAATATCAATTATTTTATTCAGTTTCTCCACATACTACTTATAAATATTATTCCATGATTAAATTATTGTTCCTGTCAGGCAACCACAAATAATTACTTGATTGACTAAATAGAGTCTGAAGGAAGGTATAACCTATGTTTTGTCATATTATTTTCTAATGCCTGCTTTGTGTTCATTTTTACCCTTAGGTCTGAAAAATCTAATAAATGATCATTGTAAAAGTTCAATTATTTTCTATATAAATCTTTCCAAATTTAAAAGAAGACTTGGTAGACAATGATGAATTCATTTTTTTCAGTGGATTTATTGCTGTGTTTTTCTTCTAAATTATCTTTCAGCAGCAAATTCCATGTATCAGGTAAATAAAAAAAAAAACAATAAATAGAGTTAATGGATACTAGATATTATGAGGGTGATTATCCTTGACTTTAAAGACTATTACTGAAAATTTAGCATACCGATTTTATACTGGCAAGGTTTTAAATAGAAGTTAATTTATGAGTTAAAAATTTGTCTATCCTTTTGAAATATTTGTAACATAAGCTTTCCACACCTTATTTCTTGCAACCTTCCCAAAGAAATACCTTTTAAGGCATGAAAATAAATATTCCATTAGATTACCATAAATATATTCATCAACTTAAGTCTAACAAGTTTAGCTAAATTTTGTTAGGGAGTTGAAAATATCTTCATAAGGAATATTTTTATTAAGTTAAATGTTTGCTTCATTTTGATTATGTGAAAATGAAGACACCTATCAAGGTAAGGTTATCACCACTGAAAGACAGCTAGTCAATAAGAGGCTTTTCCTGGCACGTAAGCCATACTTACCTGAGTTAATTTACCACAAATTGAATGCTGGACCTTTATTCCATAACCTTAGAATCCCTAACAGAAGAATCTTTTTTTCACATGGACATGCAGTGATCATCCTCTTAGATCATTTGTCCTCAAGTACTTATCAATTTTAATAATAAACTAAAATAAGAATATGTCCAATTTACTCATGCTATGACATCTTTATTCTTCTGTTCTTTGAAAAGTGATGTTGCAATTACAGTAAGTTTGTATGTCAGGCCACCGCATTACAAATACAAAGGTTGAAATGATATTGTTGAAATTTACTCATTTTCCAATTTGATGAGAATCATATCTTTATATTACCTTTTAAATATGTGTGCTAATAAATTCAGTTAGGAATTCTTTCTTTCTGATCAGGAGTGTTATGTTTGTTGAAGGTAAATGTGTATATCTCTGGTCCCACGGGTATACATAGTAATGTTTATATTCCATAAAGTTAACTTGAAATATCTGCTTGACTCACTAGTTTCTTCTTTGACAAAATATTTCTTTATATTACTAAGCAAACTGTTATAATATTCCAAATGGTGACAGGAGACTTTAAACTTCTTAATATTTTCTATATGTTTTATTATTTTTTACCTATAAAAACATTTAATAAAGTTGAAAGTTCTGTCCAGTTTTGCCTCAGTTTTCTTATTTGCATATTGACCAAATCTATGTTTGCCTATATCATGTCTAGGGTTATTTCTCTATCTCTAAGGTGATCTTCATGTTCACGTCTTTATTTTCTTTAAAATAGTTGCATTGTCCTCAAAATGGTTAACCAGCTTGGACAAAGTATTCTATTTTCCCAACTTGTAACTCATTCAATAACTTTAATACAAGCCAAAGGCATCCTGGTGCAAAGTACCAGAAATCTGTTAACTTTTATAAAGGATATTTATTTGGGGTTAAAGCTTACAGTCCCAAGGCCAAATGAAGGCATCAACAGAGATGCTTTCCTTCTAAAGTCAGCTATTTTTGATTTCCAGTGTGTTGCCACATGGTGAAGCAAGATGGCTGCTGATCTCTAGGAGGTTTATCCTTCCCCTCCTAGCTTCCTCTAGGTCCATCTCTCCCCTATCATAATGCTTGTTTCTATCTGGGCCTTCTATATCAGTCTCAGCTGTTCTTCCCAATCTCAGTTGTCAGCTCTCAGGCAAAATGACTCATCTCTCCCTGGGGCTTCAGTTGTTTGAGCCTTCATTCTCTTACATGACAGGATCAAAAATGACAGAGCTCTCTCTTCTCTTCTTGTGTGTCTCAGTAAGTGTGCATTTATTTCAGATCCAGCAAGGGGCGGGAACTCAATCTGAGTGAAGCCCACTGACATAGTTGAATCACAAGCCTCAGGTAATCTAATCAGGTCCCCTCAACTGAATTTAATGCAATCAAAGGGTATCACACACAGAGGAACAGATTAGTTTATGAACATAAACTTTCTCTTTTTGGAATTTGTAAGTAATCTCAAACTGCCACAATTACTAAACAAGCTGTTATGATCTTCCTAATGTTGACAGGAGACTTTAAACTTCTTAATACTTACTATATGTTCTTATTACATTTTTACCCATGAAAACATTTAATAAATATGAAAGTTCTTTCCAGTTTTGCTCTATTTTTCTCATTTACATACTGATCAAATCTAGAATGGTCCATATCATTTCTTGGGTTATTTCTCTATCTCTAAGATTATCTTCATGTTCACATCCTTATTTTCTTCAAAATACTTGCATTGTCCTCAAAATGGTTACCCAGACTGGACAGAGTACACTATTTTCCCAACTTGTAACTTATTCAGTAACTTTAATACAAAAATGCATATATACACAAATATGTATTTTAGTTGTATTAATTATGCATAAATATTTTTACATATGTATGGATATATATGAACATATATATAGTTATTTTTTGCTGTTCTTCATCCAATAAGTGTATTTTTTAAGACGAAGGCAGACTTAAAAATATATTCAGTATTATTGGTTTCATGTTCTCTAAAAGCAAATTTAAAAACTCAGTTAATAATTTATGTTAGAAGTGAATGAACATTATTTTTCCATCAAGGTCTGTTTAAAAGTTCCTTTAGGCCCAGGACAACTAAAAAAATGATGATGATGGATAACTCCCATCTCAAAAAAAAGAAAGTATCTACAACTGCAGAAATAATGATTCCTTCCAAATTCCACATAAGATCTAAACATCCTTTCAATGAGGCAGAGTGGGCATCACCATCCCAAAATCCTCAAGGTTGAGGAATGAATAAGCGTAATGCAAGCACGAACAAAGAAAACTTAATAATATTGTAGTAATGAAAGAATATGTAACAGTGTTATATAGATAGTAGTTACCAGAGATTCTAAGGGGAGGGGGAAGGAATAATAGATGGAACATAGGGGATTTTTAGGATATGAAAATTAAGAATAAATATGTTACAACAGAGGGCAAGGATTTGTTTGTTTGTTTGTTTTGTTTTGTTTTCTGTTGTCGTCTCACAGTATATTGATGAAATGATGATATTGGGAGAATAAATAGCTCTTGAACTCTGTTTAAATATTTTAAAATATGCAATTCCACCATAGTTTTTTGCACACTTTTAACTATAGGGACTTGCCAGTATGCTCAGCTTGAACTTTATTTACTCAAATTATATCAGAAGTACAACTGAAAGAAATTAAATACATGTAGGATTGCTTGAATGATGTTCAATCTACCCACTCTTTGAATCTATATAATTATAACTCTATCCCAAGATTTTAAAAGATATGAAAAGACCTGTGTAACTGGGTATATCAACCCCCATAGAACTGATTTTATTGAACTGTGCTTGTGTATCATCTGCTGACACATTTGAACCCTGTTAGGCTCAAGACCATGAAACTCATCATTTTGTACATTTTCAGGGAATAGCAAAGACATTGCCATGGTTCATTACATTGCATAATATCCTTTTTATAATGAACCTTAAGACATTTTAAGTTTTCTGGAATTCACTTCAGAAAGACTTGGATTTGCTTAAAAATTATTGCTGCTGTTTGCTAGTAAAATTAATTTAAATTATGATTTTTTTAAACAATTAGATTCTGTATCTTGTATTGACAGCATTACAAAAGATGTATCTAAATTTGTGAGCAAGTTTTATGTACCTCAACTTTTTGTTTTTGTTTTTCATTTCTTCTTGACTACATTACTTTGCATTATATTTCTGTTTTTTTGAATTCCTGTTAAGTTGCCTCATCCTTTTTCAAAACAAATAAAAGGAAGTCCAGTATTAAGATATTTGCCTAGACTATAAAGTAGAAATATAAAGAGCAAAAGTCATATCTCATTGCCATGAACAAGAGATAAATTCCTGTTACCTGGTATTTCTGTGATTTTCTGTGATTGCCCAAACACCTCCTCTGTACTAAATATTTAGACAGACATTTACATAAACAAATATCTGATTTATTTTTATACTTTGATATTTGATAGGATTAAAGCACAGTGTACATAAAAACCTGTATTATTTTATGGTTAGAAAAAATCAGCTAGCTGAATAATTGGGCATTTCTTAAAGTTATACATAATTCAGCAGCAAACATCATGCATTTTTCTTAAATTAATGACAATATATTATTGTTTTAAAATGACACACACATACATATATACACATCACAATAATATATACATAAAATGTGTATTCAATGTAATAAAAGATAATGCAATGCATGAATACATGCATACATTAAACACACACTCATACATACTCATGTCTTTGCTGAGAGATTTGAACATATTTTTAAAATATTTCCATCTAAGTGTCAAAAATGTTTTTCTTGAGTTTCATTCCATGGTATTTACCATTGAAGCAATGGGATATGAGAAGGGCACAGTTTCTATCACACAACCAGATTATCTTGTCTTTGAAGCAGAGAAAATAATGAATATGTAATTAAGATAAGTCTAAGAAAGAAGCATTTTAGAATTCGTATAATACACTTGAGCTAAATTCTTAAAGATACAAAAAAAGAATCAGTTAAAAAAGATTGCTTGAGACATGCAAAATCATGTAGATAGCAGAACAAAAGTATTTGCACTTTAAAGCATACAATGATTACTTTTTAGCTTAAATAAATCTTTATTTGTTCAAAGTTTTAGAGGATGACAAAAAAGATTTTGTAAATAACTAATGACACACACATAGGAGTATGTCAAATACATAATTTTAAGTGGAATTGCTGAGTTAAAGTGAGTGAACATTTAAAATTTTAATAAATAAGAGCATATTGGCATCCTTAGAAGTCTATGAGCTATGATCGTTATTGTATTTTATGAAACACTCAATATGTATCTCATATATAATGTCTTATGTATTTTGTTGTCTTTTTACCTGTGAAAATATTCATGACTGTGATATTTACCCAGTGAATTTTAACAATTAATTTAAAAAACTATGGACAATTGTATTTTGTACATGATTTTCTTGATCATTTTAGAGTGATATTTTAAAGCATATCAGTAGCTTTAATTTGGTGTTTAAATCCAACCACAGAATCTTTTCCTTAACAGTTGGAAAATGTAAGTCATCTTACAACCTGGCCTAGGATTTTCTAGAATATCATTTCTGGTGCAGTAAGAGAAAACATCAAGGACATTCCAGACATGGAATCCCAAAGGCATTCCAGATATTGAATATTGGGTTATATACCTCAGAAAGAAAACATGTCCATAATCTCATCCCATTCATGTGTTTGTGAACTCATTGTAAATAGGGCCATTTGAAAATGTTAGCTTTTGTTAAGATGTGGCCATTTGAATCAGGATGGGTCTCAATCCTATTACTGGAGGCCTTATAAAGAGAAACCTATAGGGAGGAACCGGGACCCAGAAGTCAGAAGTAAACAGAACCAAGAAGAGAAAGGCGAGAGCATCATCGTGTGAGAGGGAAGCCAAAGAATACAAAGATTGCTGCCAATCAGAATGCTACCAACACAGGAGGAAATGAGCACCCTAGCTTCTGAAACCATAAGCCAATATATTCCTGCTGTTGAACCAAGTCCATTGTATTGTATTTGTACAGCAGGCTGGAAAATAAGACAACAGATTCAATGGTTAGGAAATATATTCCACCTTTCACCCAGAGTAAGAGCAAATAATTTGTAGCCATCTATATTCCATAACAATATCCTTTATGTATTAATTCCAGTTATAGTTCCATCTGTGGATCTGCTTTTATTGCCTGAGGCATAAAAATAGCTTCCTATATCACCCTCCATCTCTGAAGGTTAATGGGGCCTGCTCCAAATGCGTTATGGAATGTAGAGCTGTGGAACTAGAAAATCAGAGCAGTACCCAGATATCTTTTGAGTGATACTGACTATAAGGCTTTCAGTGTGAGACATTGTTGCCTTCTCTTTAGTTAGTCTTTATTATTTCATTGAATACATTCAAGTTTTACTCTGTACTGTTAAATTATCTGAAGTAGATATATGAAACCAAGTTATAAGATGATATTTATTTTCTGCCCTTTATGTGTGTGTGTGTGTGTGTGTGTGTGTGTGTATATATATCTTATATATAGCTGAGGAAAATGTATGTCTGATTGAGGTGGTGATACATACATGTATTCTGTGTGTCAACATTCAGAATTGTACACTTAAAATTTGTGTATTTTACTGGCCTAAATTTTATTTAATTAAAAAAAAAGGTACATAATCCTGAATCTGCCCACACCTTTCAGGATTGACCTTAGTTATTTTTACATGCAACTTCTAATGTTATAATATGAAAATTTTACCAAAATCCTAATGTATATATAATCCTGAAATCTTGGTCCAGAAAACTTGTCATATGTCATACATCTTAGTTAGCTTTAACTATAAGGAAAAAACTTCATCTATGTATCTTGTTATAATGTACATATTAGAAAAATAGATTTATTGCTTCCATAATAATTTTTCAGGGATGCACTGTGATACCACTCAAGCACTATATATAAAGGGAAGAAAACTTTTTTCTTCATTTCCTCTTATTTCTTTCTTTTAAGTCCACATCTAATAAAATGGAATATTATTAATTTTTCAATCAGGTTAATCGATCACAATTAGTTTTTAGTAAAGTACCTTAATTTTTAGTTAGTATGTCTGGTACATCTCTAAAAACCTATGGTCAAACTATATATTTTATGGTATTAAAATTCCACTCCACCCATTTCTGAATCATAAAACACTGATGTCTAATTCATTTTCTTGAGACATAGCCATGTATTCAGAATTTTAATACATTCAACCTTGTAGAGTTTGCAGGAATGCTGCTGTATGTGCTTACATTTAAAATTGTCTACATCAAAATTGAGCCATAATTTTATCTATCCACTGGTATATACTTTGCATCCCTTTGTGAAACCAATGGCAATCTCTCATGAAATGCTTATTTTCAACTTATAAAATAATAAATACTTATCTCAAAAACAATTCAAGTGAACAGTCAAAACAATTTTGAAAAATAACAACAAATTTGGAGAACTAACACTTTCTGATTTCAAATTTTACTGAAAAGTTACAGTAATTGAAATAACGTGGTATTGGCATAAAGACAGACATATAAGCCAATGGAACAGAATTGGAAGTCCAGAAGTATACCCACACATCTATGGCCAATTGATTTTTGACAAGGGTGCTAAGTACATGCAATGAAGAAAGAGCAATTGCTTCAAAAAAATGGTGTTGGAAAAACTGGATATCCACAAGCAAAAGAATGAAGTTACACCCTTCACACCACAAACAAAAATAAACTCAAAATGGAGGCCTAAGAATAAGAGCTAAAACTATAAAAACCTTAGAAAATAACACAGGGCAAATCTTGGTGACCTGGGATTTGGCAATGGATTCTTAGATATGACACTAAAAGCACAAGTAACAAAAGAAATAATAGATAAATTCAACTACATCAAAAAAAAAATTGTACATCAAAGGACATTATCAAGAAACTGAAAAGACAACCTACAGAATAGGAGAAAATAGTTGAAAGCTATCATAAGGATCTATTATCCAGAATATATGAAAAATATTTACACACAGCAACAAAAGGACAAAAAACCCAAGTTAAAAAAAAAAAAAAAAAACATGGGCAAAAGACTTGGATAGATATTTCTCTAAAGAAGATTTATAAATGACCAATAAGCATATGAAAACATGCTTACCATCATTACCCATTAGAGAAATGCAGATCAAAACCAGAATAGATAACACTTCACACTGTTAATCATGGCTATAATTTAAAATAAAAAAGAAAAGAAAAGCAGAAAATAGAAAGTGTTGGAGAGAATGTTTGATGTGGAGAAATTGGAACTCAAGTGCATTGTTGGTAGGAATGTAAAATGGTGTGGCCACTGTGGAAAGCTTTATGGCAGTTCCTAAAAAAGTGATATATAGAAGTATCATATGACCTGGCATTCCACTTTTAGATATATAACCAAAGAAAATGAAAACAGTCTCTAAGACAGATAATTCTACACTACTCTTTATAGCAGCATTAGTCCCAGTCACTGAAAGGTGGAAATAGCACAAGTGCCTATCAACAAAGAGTGAAAAACAAAATGTGACTCATACACACATTAGAATGTCATTCAGATATAAGAAATAATGAAATTCTGAGACATGCTGCAGCATAAAAGACATTTGGAAGCATTATATTTAGTGAAATGATCAAGGCACATAAACACAAATATTGTAAAATGTTGCCTGTAAGAGATGTCTAGAAATAAAAAATCGTAAGAGACAGAAATTAGATCAGAGTTTATCAGGGCATGGGGGGAAAGGGAGGGAAGAGTGTTATGTTTTTTGGATATGGATTATGTGTAAATAAAATTAATTTTAAAAAATAGCTGTACATAAGAGTGTGTTAGTCAGCCAAAGGGGTGTTCACGATGCAAAATACCAGAAATTGGTTGGTCTTTTAAAAGGGTATTTATTTGGGGTAGAAGTCCACAGTTACCAAGCCATAAAATGTAAGTTTCTTTCCTCACCAAAGTCCATCGCCACGTGTTGGAACAAGACAGCTGCCAACATTTGCAAGGGTTCAGGCTTCTTGGGTTCCTCTCTTCCCGGGGCTCTGTTTCTTTCCAAGCTTAGCTCCTCTGTTTCCTCCACAAGGTCAGCTGTAGACTATGAGGCTCTTTAGGCTTTGCTTCTCTCCACAAGGCCAGCTGTAGACTATCAGGCGAATGGCTTGTTTCTACCCCGGGGCCTTCTCTCCTTCCTCACGACCAAGCTCTCTTACTTCCCGGGGCTCCAGCTCAAGACTCCAACATCAAAACTTCTTCAACTCTGTTCTTGCCATGCCTTTTATATTTGATTTCCCCACCCACCAAGGGGTGGGGCTCAATGCCCTACTTATGTGGCCCAGTTGATGCCCTAATCATAACTTAATCATGCCCAGATTAGCAGACCAGTTTACAAGCATGATCCAATATCTATTTTTGTAATTCATAATTACATCAAACTGCCAAACTGCTACAAAGGGTATATAATTAAAGCCATTAGTTTGATCCTGCCAACTTTTTCACACCCCACTAAGTTTGCTACCTACTTAATAAGTACAACTTTAAAATTTTTTAAATTTCCCATATTCATACATGCACACACACACACATTTACACACATGGACAAAACACACATAATTTGTACTCCAATGGAATTATTCTTAGATCTGCAATTAATTTGCATGTTTTATTAACAAATACCATAGACTTTATTCTACTCAGTGCATATAGATACCCGTCTTCTTCAAATGTCCAATTTTTATTTGTGGGCAATTAGTTTGCTTCAAGTATTTTATTATTAAAAACAATGTTTTGTAATGGATATCCTTATGCTTAAATAATCATGCTAGTGACTTCCTCATTTCCATGCTCCATATGAACTACTCTGTGGACAGTAATTTTTTTTATTTTTTATTTCTTTACTTTAAAAGTAGACTTAGATTATATAAATGTTACATTAAAAAATAAGCGATTTACATATGCTGCCCTCCCTCCCACTCCCACACTTTCCCACATTAACAACATCCTTCACAAATGTGTGGTACATTTGTTACAATTGATGAACATGTATTGAAGCACTGCTACTAACCATGGACTACAGTTTACATTATAGTGTACACTCTGTCCCACACAATTTTGTAAATTGTGACAAAATATGCAACGGTCTGTATCTGTCACTGTGATGTCATGCAGGACAAATTCAATGTCCCGAAAATTCCTCCCATATTACACCTATTCTTCCCTCTCCCATTCCTCAGAGCCTCTGGTGGCCACTGCCTTTACATCAATGATAAGAGTTTTTCCATTGCTAGGATAATAATAAGTCTATAGTAGAAAATTAATAATAGGTCTACTTTAGTACATTGATCATTGCAACTCTGCTGAAATTCAGGGCCCAACTGGCACATGGACAGACCAAAGATTTAAGTCTCTGGGACATATATTTATCAAGTATAGTGCTAATTATAGGTTCAAATAAAAGGAGTAGAAAAGCCATGTGTAGATAACCTTTAAATTAGTCTAACACTATTACACTGGGGAGCATAAATTCCAAAGTAAGGCCCACAGACAAGGTGTCAAATTCCTGAGCAGTCGGCCTTGCTTATAGTTTCTGGATATTCTAGAGCCCTCAGGAGCCCCACTAATGGGGGCATTGCTTACTGTGGCAGTCAATGAGATCCTCCTGAGACTTGCATAAGCATAACCTCTGGAAATGGTCTCCCGACTAACTTTGAAATCTTCTAGCCATAAAAACTCATTTGTATATACCATTTCTCCCTTTTAGTCAAAGCCTTTTTCCTGATGCATTGCTAGTAGTTGGTGCTTGGTAATAGTCCCTCAGTGCCAGGGAGGATCAGCTCCAGGAGTCATGTCCCACGCAGGGGGTAAGGTAATGCATTCATATGAAGCATTTGGCTTACAGACAGCCCACATTTGAGCAACAAGTAAGATTTCAGGAAGTAACTCTTAGGCAGTATATAATACTAGGCTAAGTTTCAATTTCACAAGAAAAGGTTCATAAATATAATCATCAATATCAAGGGCCTGGCTTAATGGACTGTCTTCCTTCACTAGAATTACCCTTGCACTTGGGGAATTCTTGCTCTTCTATTAGGTAATGTAACAGAACTCCCCAGGATGGGAATTCAATATTCTTAAGGTTATTGTGTGAATCTCCACCCACCGAGATAATGTCCCATGAACACTTGAACATATTCATATGTCTTAGAGGCATGCCCCAGGTGTCCCTTCCCATGCATCCCTACCTCACTGACACCTCACACCAATGATCCTCCACTGCCACTGCTGTGAGTGTCTGTGATCCAAAACCTCTCCAAAAATGAAGCCAAAAAAATAACCAAATAAGATTAATAAGAAAATGAAATAATAATTTTAAAGTAACCAATAAAATACAAAAAATTAAAACAATTTAAAATAATAAAAATTTTTTTAGATGTTGTGTCTTTCATCACTGTAAGATCTGTTGTCTTGTATGTACAGTGACAATTTCTTCCATATATTCCCCCATGTCTTATTTTATTTACTTTATCTTCAAACAAGCTTTAGGGTACAGAAAAATCACAAAGAGAATACAGGTGATTCCCATACACCCAACACCTTTCCCTTTTTCTCCTCTCTGTTATTAATAACATTTTACATGTGGATGGTACATTTGTCACAATTGATGTACAAATATTAAAGCAATGCTACTAACCATGGTCAGTGGTATAAATTTTATATCATACACTTTTTTAGGTTTTGACAAAATTTCATGTGGCCTATATCCGTTACTGCAAGTTCATGCCGAACAATTTTAGTGCACTAAAAATGCCCTATGTCCCATCTATTCTATTCTTTCCTCCCCTTCCACTCAGAACTTATGATAACCACTAAGTTTCATTTTTTGAAGAAGATTCATAGTTACTTGCAATAATATCAAGGGCTTGACATATTGTTGTGTTTTCTTTTATTAGGCACCATCTATGTTCTTGAGGGATTCTTGTTCCTCTAACTGAGAACATAGCAGGACTCCCCAGGATGGGAGTTTGATATTTTCTTGATTATTGTGTCGGTGTCCACCCACTGATATAACAAACTATGACAAAATTAGCACTTACATATTCTATAGAAGCCTGCCCCGGATGTATCCTGTTCCATGTAACCCTAAACATCCAAAACCCTCTTCTAGTAACCCTCCCCAGCCATATTTGCTAAAAGAACATTCCCAGCATTGCAGTTTTAACCACAGACCAGCAAATCCGCAGACTTCACCTGCTCCTCCTCCTGACCCTCCCTCCATTTTCTTGAATAGTCCAATCCACCCCCCACCCTACTCCCCCTTACAGATCAGCACCTCCAAACCCAATCACATCACTGCACCACTGTCAAGCTCATCCAATGCACAACTACACCCTTCCACCTTATCATAGATTTTTCCCTTATGGGCATTGGCTCACCACCCTCTACTCCCTTTCTGTTGCTTGTAAACCTTATCTTCCAGACTCTAGCTCTGTGAATCTGCTCAGTTTGCTTAATTCATATCAGTGAGGTAATGTAGTATTTGTTCTTCAGTGCCTGGCTTACTTCACTCTTTAGAAGGTCTTCAAGATTCATCCATGTAATTCTGTGTGTTAATGCTGCATTCCTTCTTACAGCTGAGTAATACTCCATTGTATATATATCTACAGTTTGCTTATCCATTCATCCCTTGATGGACATTTGGGTTGCTTCCAACTTTTTGCAATAGTGAATAATGCCACTATGAACATTGGTGTGCATATATCTGTTCATGTCCCTGCTTTCAAATCTTCTGGGTATGTACCCAGCAGTGGGATTGATGGATGATATGATAGTTCTATATTTAGCTTCCTGAGGAACTGCCAAACTTTCCTCCACAATGGCTGCACCATTCTACATTCCTACCAGCAGTGGATAAGAGTTCCCTTTCCTCCACATCCTCTCCAACACTTGCAGACCTCTGTTTTTTTAATAGCCACCAGTCTAAAGGGTATAAGATGATATCTCATTGTAGTTTTGATTTGCATTTCCCTAATACCTAGTAATGTTGAGCAGTTTTTCAATATGATTTTTAGCCATTTGTATTTCCTTTTTGAGGAAGTGTCTGTTCAAATCACTTGTCCATTTTTCAAATGAGTTTTCTGTCTTTTTATTTTCAAGATGTAGGATTTCTTTATATATACTGGATATTTGGTCCCTCTCAGATATATGGTTACCAAATATTTTATCCCATTGAGTAGGCTGCTTTTTCACTTTCTTAACAAACTCCTCTAAAACACAAAAATTTTTAATTCTGAAGAAGTCCCATTTATCTATTTTTTCTTTTGTTGCTCGTGCTTTGGGTGTAAAGTTTATGAAAAAATTTACTGCTACAAGATCTCAAAGATGCTTCCCAACATTATCTTCCAGGAGCTTTATGGTCATGGCTCTTATGTTCTAAACTGGTTATAACATAACTTCACTCTCTTAGGATGTACCAGGAGTGGAACCAGAGATCTCGTATATGCAAGGCAAGTATTATTCCACTGAACTACACTGGCTCTCCAGGTTAAACAGGCTTCTGAAAGCTTGCCTGAGTCTTTCTGCCATCATTCTCTCAAGTGAGTTGGGTTCCTAACCGTTTGTTGAGCTGGGCTGTTTAGGTACCTGTCTCTGCCTCCTTACTGATCTTGTTCCTCTCTGTCCCAGGGAAGCTGGCAGTGACAGCCTGCCTGATCAGATCCCCCTCCTCTCTTCCTAGAGCCACCTTAGTGCTGGTTGGGGTCTTTTTTGAGATTCAAAGGGGGCTCAGCTGACCAAACTTCCTCCCAGGGAATGCAGCCTCCCACTCAGTTGGCCACAGTGAGCAAGGGGTTTTAACCAAGGATTTTCACCTTGAGGGTGGGTCATACATGCCATTTCTAGCCACAGGGGCTAGTAACTCATGGTTTTCCTCTGGCTTCGTTACCTGTCTCTATCCTTCCTGAATGATGCACAACACCTTCCCATTGTATAGATCTCCAAAGCAACTTCCTCAGGTAGATTTTTGACCTTTCTCCACGGTCTGTCTTGAGAGAGTTGAGCTTTGCCTATCTACCTCAATGCCATCTTCCAGGAAGTCCCCTGTGGATGGTAGTTTTAACTTCACTAAACTACTTCAGACACATTAATGAAAAAGTAAATAATTGTGGTAGAGTAATAAGAATATACTTACTCTGAAGTTAGCAAAATTTAATCACTCACAGGTGTTGGGCTTTGTTTTGCTTCCCCTATTCCTGCCAGAGACTTCTCAATTGGGTTTTCCTGTCATAACCCATCTATTTAGTTTATCAATATTTCTTTTTTTAAGTAAATTTTGTTGACATATATCATTCATATATGACTATACATAAACAATATATGTATAATAAAACTTGTGAATCTACAAAACAAACATATATCATAATACAAGGCTCCCATATATCTCCCCAGTAGTGTTGTGAAACATTTGTAACAGATTATGAAAAAGCATTGTCAATAAATTGCTTACTATAACCCATATCTTATACTTGGTGTATTTTCCCCCAAACCACCCAATTATTAATATCCTATATTAGAATTATGTATTTGTTATAGTTCAGGAAAAAATGTTTTCATATTTGTCCTGTTAACCACAGTCCATCATCCACAACTAGATTCCCTGTGTTATAGTCCCATGCTTTGTACAATCCAAACAAATGTCTTCACTCAGTGGTTTTCATTTTCATTACAGAGTTGTGCTGTCCTCAACTCATTCAATTTTAAAACGTTTTCATTACTCCAAAGGAAAAATCCCACACCCCCTGTATTAGTCAGCAAAACTTCTTACTGAAGTGGCCCAATCAAAGCCTTAGTCATAATTTAATCAAGTAAAAGTGAAACCTCTGAATCCAATACAATCTAATATGCCCAGAGTAAAAGACCAGTTCACAAACATAATCCAATATCTATTTTTAGAATTCATAAACTATATCAAACTGCTACACCCTCTTATACACCCCTATCTTTGTCCCTTATTGACAAAATATCTTCTTGCCGTTGTCACAAAACATTACAATATTACTGTTAACTATCATCCATAAGTTATATTATTGTAATTTTCCCATGTATCACCATATTCTTAGCACTTTGTAAAAGAAGATCATTCTTATATTTATATACTGTTAACCACAATCTTCATCCACCACTGAAATCACCATGCTATACATACCGTAGATTATTCTCTAGTTTCCTTTCAATTGACATTTACTTCCATATACTATCCCTTTCAGCCACAAGCACATTTATGAGCATAAACTTTTTCTAAGATTGTTTTTAGTAATAACTAGTTAGGTCATTACTGATCTTATTATTCCAATGATTTTGGCTACTAAAAGTATTTGTTAATTTTCCAGAAAATTTCTTTAGATTATGTAATCATTCCATAACACCAGTATGATTAACTTAAAAGACAAAATGAGGAAGAACTTGAAACTTTTGGCAATATGTTTTCACCACCATTAATTCCATTAAAAGAAAACATTTGATGCAAATATTCTTAATGTCCTGATGTTGTGATAATTAGGGTAGGCTAAACATTCGTTATGTTAGAAACCATGCATGTGTCCCCAGACCTAGTTTTTCTCCCTAGGTCTGGTTTTTGGAATGCTGGTGATAAACTAAGCCTGATTTATTATATGACCATCTTCTATGGGAAGAGACTGTAACTTTTGGGTATTTTTAGCAGGAGGATGGATGT
>JAQZBX010047219.1:0-12129 GCA_029593785.1 Cabassous unicinctus | reverse complement strand
ATGGATTACAGTTTACATTGCAGTTCACACTCTCTCCCACTCAATTCCGTAGGTTATGGCAGGATATACAATGGCCTGTATCTGTCGTTGCAATTGTCATTCAGGACAACTCCAAGTCCTGAAAGTGCCCTCATATTACACCTCTTTTTCCCTCTTCCTGCCCTCAGCACCTCTAGTGGCCACTGTCTCCACATCAATGATATAATTTCTTCCATTGCTAGAATCACGGTAAGTCTATAGTAGAATACCAGTAAGTCTACTTTAATCCATAGGTCATTACCCAATCCTGAGGATTCTGGGATGGGGATGCCCACTCCACCTCTAATTGAGAGGGGGCTTTGTGTTCTTGTGGTACCCAACATTTAAAGTTTAGGGACATAAGGAAGAGCCAACAAAAGAGACTGAGAATGGGAAGCCAGAGAAGTAGGAGAATCAGAGGGCGCAGCATCCCAGAGGCAAGTGGAGAGTGTGTTTTCAGAAGGAGAGATGGGTTCAAGGTGTCAGACTCCTGCTGTAGGTCTTGTAAGAAGAGGTCTCCAAGTCGAGCATCCGACTGAACAATGTGAAGGTCACCAGTGACCTTGACAAGAACTGTTTGGAGGATGGTAGGTGTGAAAGCCTAAGTGGAGTGGGTTCAAGAGGAGAGAAGACTTGGAGACAGGGCAGATAGACACTTCCTTGTAAGAGTTTTGCTATAAGTAGAAGAATTGAGATGATAGCTAGAAGGGGAGGGGGCGTAAAGAGAAGTTTACTTTTTATTTTCATATTTTTCCTTTTTTAAAATTTCAAAAATTGTGATTATGTGTGCGTGTGTGTATATATCTATATAACATTTGCTGTTTCAGCTATTTTTAAGCGTACAATTCAGTGACATCAATTACTTTTCCAATGTTGTGCCACCATTAGCACCATCAATTTTCCAATCTTTTCCATCACCCCAAACAGAAACTCTGTACCCATTAAGCAATATCTCCCAATTCCCACCTCCACCCAGCCTCGGTTCCATCTCTGTGAATCTGCCCATTTTAGATATTTTATAAAAGTGGAGTCATACAATATTGATCCTTTTGTGCCTGGCTTTCCCACCTTCAGCGTAATGTTTTCAGGTTTTATCCATGTTGCGGCATGTATCAGAACTTCATTCCTTTTTATGGCTGGATAATGGTCCATTGTATGTATCTGCCACATTTTGTTGATGGACACTTGGCTTGCTTCCACCTTTTGGCTACTGTGAATAATGCTGCTGTAGACATTGGTGCACAAGGATCTGTTTGGGACCCTGGAGAAGTTTTATTTTCAATGTGATGTTGATAGTGGGCGTTTGTGTAACACTTTCTATGGAAGGACATTGCTCTCAGTACCTTATACATATTAACTCATTTAATCCACCAACAACCCTGTGAGGGAGTTACTATTTCTCTCACCAATTTGCAGATGAGGAAACTGAGGCAGGAGAGGTACCAACATCTGCCTAAGGTCCCATGGCCATGGAGTGGCAGAGCAGGGTTTGGCCCTCCAGGAAGTGGCTGCGGTCCTACACTTTAACCGCTGTGCTCTATGCATCCTGCTGGCTGGCAGGAAATCTAGGAGACGGGAAAAACTGATGACACAAGTGAAACAGGGAGATTGCTGGAGCGTGCCCTTGAGAAGGGCAGGATGGGATAGGATGGAGCTTGCAAGTGGGGGAGCTGTCCTTAGCTGGAGCACAGGCAGTTTACAGGGCACCACGCTCTAGGCGGATGTGGACGTCCTCTTCTGGCTTCCGATCAACTCTGCTGAGTGAGTTGCTGGCAGTTTGCTGGGGCCAAGGTCGATGAGCAAAGAGTGAAAGGACCAGCCATTGCTCGGCACCAGGGAGCCCACTTGAGATTCAAGGGCGTGAGGTCGGGGTCTAGACCCCGTTGCTCCTTTAAAATGGAGTCTCCAGGTCTGCCCAGGGCCTCAGGGCTGGCTCAGTCTGCTCCTGCCCGTTGCGGGGAGACCATCCAGGGACCACCCTGGCCGTGGAAGGCGTGGGCAGGGGGCATCACGAAGGAGGCAGGCTGCGGGCGGCAGGGGGCACGGGGCACAGGCGTGGGGACAGCCGGCTGAGGATGCTGAGGCTGGGGAAAACCTGGCAGCTTGGGCCTCCTGACAGATTGAGGGGCTGCTGGGGCTGGGCTGGCTACAGAGGGAGGCGGGCCCAGGAGAAAATAAAGGAGCAGGGCCTCCCCGGGCTTTGAAGGGGTTGGCGGTGGGCCTTTGAGTCGATCCTTCTGGGGTCAGGGCTCTGAGCTGCTGGAGCCCCCACGCTCACCAATAAACCATGTGGGACGGCCTTCAATTATGGGAGCGTAGCCAACCAAATCAGCTTTCAGATAAATTATTTATGCCTTGGCCTGAACGGGAGGGAGCCGGGCTGCATGAACAACGCATTCATTTTAATAAAACGCCTGCGAAGTTGCAATGCACCGAGGGGCGGGGGTGGGTAGGGTGGGAAAGAGAACGATGATTAGATTAGAAGATGCCTGCTGTAAATAACACACAAGAAGGGCATTTTGTTTCTTTTTAGACTGCCTTTTGTATCATGTTTTATACAACGGAAAAGAGCATAATACAACATCTATGAAATGTTAATGAGGGTTATTCGCTGTTTACCTAGGTTGGGGGCTTGGAGAAAGGCCTGGAGGGGTGGCTGCGGGAGGGGTGGAGGAGATTGGATTCCATGCAAATGCAGACATGGGGAGTCTGGGAGGCTTTGGAAGCGAGCTGGAAGGGAGGCACTGTTGTGCTCCACAGAAGGGGAAAGAAAGCAATAAATCGTAGGGGCTGGAATGCTGTTTTCCCTTTTGCACAGGAGCAAGGTGGTGGGCCCAGATATGTGGTAGGGGGTCTGGGTGATTGGGTGAGTCCCTCCACCCTGAAACCTGAGGGAGATGACAAGCCAGGTGTGACATCTCTGCCTCCCACCCAGGTTAGCCCCTTCTTCTCCCCTCCTCTCCCAAACTATGGGAAAAATTAACAGAAATGAGAAGAATGCAACCTGATTCCTGGGGGAAGTAGGACCTGTCTGGGTGGCATACAGAATTGATGAGAGCTGGGGGTTTGGTAGTGCTTGGTGGCAGGAGACCTCCTGTCTCAGGCTGGTGGTGTGGGCAAGAACACAGCTGTCCTGCCCTAGCTCATCAGCCCTCTGAGATGCCCAGGAGCAGCTCTGCACATCATGCCAGCCAGCTCTCAGCGGCCAGTCCCACCCTCCTTAGTTCTCTGGTGAGAAAATACTGAGAGAAATAGAGATGCCTTAACTGGGCTCAGATTTCAGGTTCTCAGGCCATGTGTTCATCCTTGATGGGCCTTTACTCCTTTCTGTTTTCCACCATAGTTACCACTTTGTGGCCAGTGAAGGTAATCAGACAAGGCTTCCTGGAGGAGGTGGCTGTTGCATTGGGCTTTGTAGGATGAGAAGAATTTCAACAGAGCAAGAGGGAAAGATCATCTTCATTTCGGAAAGAAGGAGGGGCAAAAAGGTGTGGATGAGACCTGGAGCCTTCCAGATTGAGGGTTAATTTATACATCCCTGTCTTCCCATCGCCCAAGGCCGCTGTGTTGGGTAACCCCAGGGGCTCTGGATTTGGTAGTATACACCCTGAAGGGCTGTATATGGCAGGCTTGCCTGTATGGCCCACATGTGACACAGGTGCTTAATGCTCATTGTTATTGATAAATACACGAAAAATGTGTGTGAAGAACAATCTGTTCACTAACCACAATGACAAAAAAAAAAAATCTCTATAGGGCAGTGCTTTTCAACTATTGTTCAACAGTTAATTCTGTCAGTTGCAAGTGACAGAATCCTAACGCCAATTGGCTGGAGACATAAGAGAATTTATTATTGCAAGTAACTACAAGGTCCAGGTCCCACAGGGGGAGTCAACTTTAGGCACTGCTGGGAGCAAGTGCCCGTGTGATGTAGACAGGAATCTGTCACTGCCTCTAGGCTTGGCGTGCCTTTGCGATGATTTCATTTTCAGGCAAGCTCTCCCATAAAGGGGCAAAGATGACCTCCAGCAGCTTTGGGCTGGCATTCTGCCACCGTAGTATCCCTGGCAGTGAGGGAGTCTCTCTCCCTCTAATTCCAGCACAAGCTCTGGATTGAGTCACTGGCCCACGGTGAGTCATTCCTCTCTGTGAGTGGATCACAGCGGCAGATGTGGGACGGTGTTTGTTAGTGGTGCAATAAAGGAACTGGCCAGCCTGAAGTTGGGGGTGAGGTTGGGGGGGGATGCATTATTTGTGACCCCAAACCACATGGACTGAGAGCAGAGGAGAGTGTGTTTCCCAGTGAAAATTGAGGTTCTAGCTCTAGAAACAGGAAGAATTGATGTTAGGCAGGAAGAATAACAGATGTCCTCTTCTGTGGCAGAACACTTTGGTCAGATGCAATCTTACTTGGGAGCCAGTCATGCAAACAAAATCAAAATGGGTGGGAGCAGGTATAGCTTAGTGGTTGAGCACCTGCTTCCCATGTATGAGGTCCCGGGTTCAGTTCCTGGTACCTCCAAAAAAAAAAAAAAGAAAGAAAAGAAAAAAAGATGAGGCTGTTCTGGGGATGCCAGCATTGGGATGCTGAGAGCTCCTGGGGAATTGTTATTCCCTGAACATAGCCTGTGTGTTTTTAATGCCACAGTTTTGCAAACACTGTACCCTCATTTGATACTATATCCTCCTCTGTTTCAACTGCCCCAATAATGTCTATTAAGTGCTCATTTAAAGACCACTGGCACCACTCAGCTCTTCCTGCTTTCTTTCTCCTCAGAGCATTCATTTTCTAAAGGGTACTCCAGAGAACATTGCTCTTTTGAAATTCTCTAAAAACCTCTCCATGGCCAAATACCTTTTAAAAATATGGCATATTATTCCTCTTTTGGAAAAGTACAATAGGACTTTAAAGGTCCTTCTTCAGTCACCTGTTTAGCTTTATTCAACTCAGTTTTCCAAAACCAGTCTTGCACAGGATCTGCTTTCCTCTTCCTGTAACACTGGGTAATGGGCGGAGGATTTGGTGCTCCTGTGGCCCACACCCTGGCACATGTCAGGAAGATTGCGCCTGGCGTGCTTTTTAAAGCTGGCTGGTTTTATAGCCATCTGACTCAGCATTTCCTCCTTCTCCAGTGCCGACTCCTCTAGGCGTCCAGACCCTCACTGGGCCCTAGTGAACAGGGTTTCCATTGAACAGATGATGGCCAAGCCTGGAAGCTGACACTGAACCTCTTGGAGATAAAGAGAGAGTTTCTCTCCCACGTGGGTACAGATTTCCCGGCCCACAGTCTGTCTGCCGTTGGTGCCTTGTCCTGGATGGCCGGTGAATGTTTCCATGGTTGGGAGAAGAGGCTGGCTCACTGATGACTCCAGGGAGAAGCTGTTTTCTAAACAGCAGGAACCTGTTGCAAAACCCTGGCTACTCTCATCAGAATGAGGCAAAGAGGGTCTGGGACAGTGCCCAAGTCTCAGGCCTATTTGGTGTCCATCAGCCCCTCGTGATGGGCCATGGGGCTGGCACCAGGGACTCCAGGTTGAGTCTCAGGGAGGTGCCGGCTTGAAAAGGGCCGTTCATACCCCCACAGGCTTCTGGGAAACGGCTGCCATCAGGAGTAGCTCTGTGGGGTTAGGTTGAGGAAATGGGCTCAAGAAAAGAATTGTCAGGTTCTTTTCCCTGAGAAGGAGGGAAAGTTCAGTGTGGGCTGTATGAACCAGGTTGGACCCTAAAGAGGTGGGCAGAGGGATGCATTGATGAGCAGAGAGTGTGAACGGGCTCGGGGGACCCCGGTCCCCGGGCTGGCTGTCGCTTACCAGCTGTGCCCGGCACACACCCTCCCTGTGCTTGGCGGCCTCATCTTGGGGGTTAAATGAGAATGTGTGTGCAAGTGATTTGCACGTGTGAAGAGCTCCCCCAAAAAGAGCTCCCCCAACAAGAGCTGCGGTTACTGGCCGTGGCTGAGCTCTAGACTCTGTCTTCCAGGAGGGGAGGGTGAGGGTACAGAAGCAGGAACCCATCAGAGCCTGCACTTCCTCCAACAGAGGAACCTGAGCACAGTTCCCGGGCAACAGATTCTCAAGGATGGGCTCAGCAGGCAGCATCTTGGTTCTACATTGACCAGGGCTACTGATCACTGAGAATGCCTTGGGCAGGAGAGGCTGGTGAGGCATAGCTGGCTTGTTGTGGCAGGGGCACCCTGGAAAACACGTTGGGGTCTGCAACTTTGATCACTGGCTCCAGCAGGAGTTGTCGCCTGCTCTGTTATGCCTCAGTTTCCTCATCTATGAAATGGGTGGGTACAGGGAAGCTCATGGCATTATCCCTGGCAATGGTCTGTGATTCTTAGGTGAAGACCCCATGTCTCTCTGTCCAGAATGTGGGGTGTTCTGTAAAGTGAGAAGACCATGGGTTTTGCCATCCGACAGGGTTGGTTTGGTATCTGGCTTGTCCAATCACCAGCTGAGTAACTTAAGGCAGCTCACTTATCCTTTCCGACCTTCATTTGTTCTCATCTTGAAAACAGGGATAATGATGCCTCCTCACAGCGTTCTGGTAAGAGTTTAAGGGGAGCAAGCGGGTGCCATGGCTCATGGGGCCCTGGGCCCAGGCGGGCACGAGGAGGCCGAATTATCTGGCTCTCTGCCCACAGTTTCCTTCCACCAGCCCGGTGGCCTTGAATGAGCCCAGATCGGGTGGGAAAGGGACACCACGGGTAACTGTAACTGGTGGCTGGTTCAGTCCAGGTCAGATCCTTTGACAACACACTGCAGTACAAAGCCACCCACGGACAAAGAACCTTCTGAGCAGTAGCCACAAGGCCCAGCTCCCCAGACACATCCTCCATAAAACCAGAGGGCTCCAGGGGACACAGGCACTTGTTTAGTTCCCTGTGGTAAAGGGATCCTGCCTACAAGACTGCAGGAGGGAGAGGAGGCCAGGAGCTGCCCCTGGGGCTGCCTGCCTGTGTGGACTTCCACACATATCTTGCCTTGTCTGGGCCTCGGTTTCCCCATCTGCAAAACTGGGGCACTGGTCTCGATGACCCATGCTTCCCCTTTCATTTCTAGTATCTGATGTAGCTTCTAGGGTTCTATGGGAGGGGAGGGAGAGGCAGTTTGATGGACACTGGACATTCCAAGGCCTGGGGTTCTGATCCCAACTCTGCGAGCTCAGGCATTTATTAATACCCTGCTGTGCCTGGTACTGGGGAAGTTAAGGTGGGCAGAACAGGGCCCCATCCCTCCAGCAACAGTTGGGCCAGTGGGGGAAGCCGATGTGCAGTGACTGTCCTGCAGCGTGTGTGGGCAGTGCCCAGTGCCGAGCCTGGGCTGGTCAGGGTGGGCTATGAGGAGGAGACTGCTGGTAAGCCATGTCCTGGGGAAGGAGCTGGAGTCTGGAAGCATCCGGGTAGAGGGTGAAGAGGAGCACAGGGTGTATCCGTTATCCCCCACCCTTGGGGGCCTATGTATGCCTTCCTGGTCTTGTGTTCTGTGGCTGAAATGACACGAATGAGAAAATGGGAATGAGGGGGTGCTGTCCCCCCAGCTCTCAGCTGATGGGGAGCAGGGTGTGGCAGCTCAGAACAGGGCTCTGGACCAGGCTGTGTGAGTGTGAATCCAGCTGAAACTCACTTGCCGGCAGGAGCTGAGCATGTCACTTTGCCTCAGTTTCCTCATATGTCAAGTGGGGATGATCATAGTATCCAATTTGTAGGAGTGAATGAGTTAATACATAAAAAGCACTTGGAACGGGATCTGGCAGTTAGTAAGTGCTCAGTAAATGCTAGCTGGCTCCCTCATACCCCTCCTATTTTAAAGATAAAGAAAAATAAAGGTCAGAGGCAGGAAATGAGCTGTCACAAGTTACAGTCAGTGTGACCCAAGTCTAGCCTGTCCTTTCTCCCTCCCTTTCTTCTCCTCGCCCTTCCCCTTCATGTCTTCTCTCCTCTTTCCCTTTCTTTCTGCCCCTCCCTCCCTCCCTTCTTCCTTCCTTCCCTTCCTCTCCTCTTCCTCCCTTCCTCCCTTCTTTCCTCCCTCTCCTTGAATTCTGGTACTTCATCCCCCCTGAGCCGAACCCCCTCAAAGGCCTCCTGAGCCTGGGTTCTGGGGGCAGCGCTCGTTGCTCTGGTCAGACCAAAGAGCCTGACCCTGAGCAAAGCGGCTGTCCCCTGAACCTCGGGGCCTGCGCTGCGGCCTGGGCTGAGCCTGGGCCTCCGGGTCCTCCCTCTCTCCTCTACTCCCCTCCCTCCCGGGCCCCCAGGCCCAGAGCCACCTCTGGCACATTCAAGATGGAAAGCAGGGCCTGCCATCTGTCTTCCGAGACAACAGCTTCCAGACGCCCCTCCTGCTGATGACCATCACCCAAGCGCAGGACTCTCAAACGGCCCAGTCACACCTGGACTTCTGGCCCACCTGTCGGAGGCTCCTGGGCCAGTTTCTGAGCCTGGTAATGGTGCTTTCCCTGTGGCCTCCTCTTTCTCCTCCAGGGTAGAGAACAACAGCTCATGCTGAACCTGAAAACCAGGCCTGGCGGCCTCCAAACCAGGCTGGGGCTCCTCTGCTGGCTGCCGCTGCGGGGTGAAGCTGAGCGGGGCTCTCTTATTTTGTGGTGTCTGCTCCACTGCCCAGACCAATCTATCTCTCCATGCTGATCTTGTCTAAAGCCAAACTGGAAAAAAAAAATAGAAGTCGTCTGCACGCAATTCCCCCAGGGCTCCAAATATGCCTCCCAGTTAGGGGAACAAAATGCACTGTGCTAATTTATAATTAATATCATTATTATTATAATTATCCACAATGATAACAATGCCAATAATCCCGTCCGTGGGTAGGCCGGTTTACTGTGCACTGAATGCTTTTCCAGCTGTGATTTCACTGGGGCCTCAAGCCCCTGTGACCCAGGGTTCCTGGCTGTAATCTGAGCAGGCCAATTGCCCGGGGACTCCCAACCTGTGTGGGAAGACCCCGCCCTGGACTCTCAGGTCCAGCTCTCCCCATGTCCTCACTAAAGGATCACATTAACAACTTTTTCAGCAGACATGGGAGGGTGCCTGCTCTGGGCCAAGCCCCGGGCATGTCAGGTGGAGAAGACAGGATCCTTGCACTCCCTGGGCTCCAGTCAGATGGCAGACACAGGCAATTCAGCCAACTCCATGCAATAATGGACCAGAGAGGTCCTGAGCTGAAAAGCTAAGGTCAGTTTAGGCAAAGGCCTCAAATGCCATTTTGATGGGTTAAATTTCATTGCCGATATCAAAATCTCTTTACACTTTCCTTCGAAGTGTGACATAGTACAGACAACTACATGCAGCAAAGGTTACAGCTCAATGAATTTTTACCAACTGTACACACCCATGCAACCAGATGAAGAAACAGAAGCCCCCCTTGTGTCCCCTCCCAGTTCCTCCCTGCACACCTTCAGTGTAACTGCTATCATACTCCAAGCAGTATAGATTACTTCCGCCTCTTTTTGTACTTTACATAAATGGACGAATACACGACATGATCTTTTATGTCTGGCTTCTTTCCCTCAAGCATACGTATGTGAGATTGTTCAACATTGTTAAGTACAGTTGTGACTTTTCTTTTTTACTGCTGTATGGCGTTCCACTATGTGGAGATACGGCAGTTTATGTGCCATTCCATCACAGATACGCCTTGTGGCAAGTTTCCAGTTTGGGGCTATTAGGAAAAAAAGCTGCTAAGAACAGTCTTGAACTTGCTGCTTTACACCTGTGTACACATTTCTGACACCTAAACCTAGGAGTCGAAGTGTGTCTACATATGTGCAGCTTTAAGTGCTGTTGCCAGTTTTCCAACATGATTTCACTAATTTATATCACTGGATTTTGGGAGACTCAGGTATATGCAGCAGTGCCCTCAATTCCATGAATCTATGTCAGTGGTCCTAGACTTTTCAACTTTTCATTTTGAAATAATTTCAAATTCACAGGGAAGCTGTAAAAATAATACAAAAACAATACAGAGAACTCCAATATACACCCTCTACTGATACACCCAGATTTCCCAACTTTTAACATTTTGCCACATTTATGATATCATTGTCTGTCTATCATCTATCATCACCTATTTATCATTTTCTAAACATTTGTGAGCATATTTCATACACCATGCTCCTTGAACCCTTAATACTTCCAAGTACATTTCCTAAGAACAAGAATATTCACTTATGCAACAACTTGTACAGTTATCAAGTTTAAGAAATGTAACCTTGATGTAAAGCTTCCAGTCTGTATTCCAACTTTTTCATATGTCCCAGTAATGTCCTTTTGGGCAATTTTCTCCTCCATTATTACATCCAGTTCAGGATCATGTCGTTGTCATTTAATTGTCATTTAATTGTCATTATCTCATTAGTGTCTCGCTTTCTCTTTTTAATTGTGGTAACATATACAACCTAAAATTTCCCATTCCAACCACTCCCAAGCATACAATTCAGTCCATTAATCACATTCACAATGTTGTGGTACCAGCATCACCATCCATTACTAAAACTTTCCATCACCCCAAACAGATACCCTCTACCCTTTATGCATGAACTCCCTATTCCCCTCTCCTCCACCCCTGATAACCTGTACTCTGCTTTGTATCCCTATGAATTTGCATATGCTAGGTATTTCATATGTGTAATCTTACAATATCTGTCCTTTTGCATCTGAGTAATTTCACTCAACATGATGTCTTCAAGGTTCTTCCATATTGTAGTGTTATCAGAACTTTAATCCTTTTTATGCCTGCACACTATTCTATTGAATATATATTCCACATATTGTTTATTCATTCATCGGTTGATGGGCACTTAGGTTGTTTCCACCTTTTTGCCATTGTGAATAGTATTGTTGTGAGCATTGCATGCAAGCATCTGTTTGAGTCCCTGCTTCCAATTCTTTTGGGTACATACCTGGAAGTGGGATTGTAGGATCATATGGTAATACCATGCTTAACTTTTTGAGGAACTGCCAAACTGTTTCCATAGCAGCTGTACCATTTTACATTCCCACCAACAATGTACAAGGGTTCTTATTTCTCTGTGTCCTCACCAGCACTTGTTAAATTTTTTTGTTTTGTTGTTGTTTTAAAATACTAGCTATCATAGTGGGTATGAGGTGGTATCTCATTGTGGCTTTGATGTGCATTTCCCTAGTTGCTATGGAGCATCTTTTCATGTGATTATTGGCCATTCATATATCTTGTGTGGAGAAATGTCTATTCATGGGCTTTAGCCATTTTTAAATTGGGTTGTTTGTCTTTTTGTTGTTGGGTCCTAAACTTTCAATGTTATAGACCCTTTGATAATTAGATGGAAGTGAGGGATTTTCCCCCCAGAAATAAACTCACAATTTTGCATCTGATTCAATAGATTCATGGGTCCCAATTAGCTCACACAGACCCAAGGATCCCAATAAGACCCACTATTCTGTGCTTTAAATCCTAAGATATGCCCTACACATTTTTTTATTTGAGGTTTCACTATGTTATACACGTCCCGTGTTACAGTTTTTAACTTTCCTTCTAGTAATATATATGACCTTAGACTTTCCCTTTCAGCCACTGTCATACCCATATAATAGCTCTGCTAGTTACAAGCACCATGATATGCTTTCACCATTTCTATTCATTTCCAAAGATTTACAAACAATCTTTCAACTTTCCATTCTCTACCCTCCTCCTACTTTCTGGTGACTTATATTCTAATTATTAACTCCATGAGTTTACACAATGTATTTAGTTCATAATAGCTCAATCATACAGTATTTGTCCTTATACATGCCCTAAACATTTTAAGTCTAGGCTTTAAATTATTTGGATGGAAGACTTAGAAATGTTAACAGGGGAAACAGATGTGGTTCAAGCAATTGGGTTCCTGTCTACCATATGGGAAGTCCAGGGTTCGATTCCCGGGGCCTCCTGGTGAAAGGCAAGCTGGCTTGTGTGGCAAGCTGGCCTGAGCAGAGAGCTGGCCCGCGCAGGAGTGCTGGCCCACGCAAGAGTGCTGGCCCGCGCAGGACAGCTGGTGCAGCAAGATGACGCAACAAAAAGAGACACAGAAGAGAGACAATAAGAGATGCAGCAGACCAGGGAGCTGAGGTGGCA
>JAQZBX010047218.1:0-20533 GCA_029593785.1 Cabassous unicinctus | reverse complement strand
CCTTAGAATCTTCTTTTATGAAATAAGAATAATTATCTCTATCCTGCTATTAAATGTCATAAATGAAAAAGAGCATTGAAAATCTGTGAAACAATATATATCAATGTAAAGTAGTAACAATATAATATAATTGATATTAAGCCTTTAAAATTGCTTAGAGTATTTTAGAGGGATGTACCATTTGGGATTATTTTTTCTTTAATTCCATTATCCTTAACCACGTGCTTATAAATATGGGTATGTTTTAAAATAAATTGTTGAAATGTAAAGTATGTTAATTTACACTATTCTTATTATAATTCACTATAGGAGTCAAGCCTACCACTTATGAGAGTATCAATAGTGTTCTGTGTACACACCTATGTCCTTCCTTATCACCTCCATGAGGGCAGTATCATTGTCACCCCTATAGTGTCTGGCATGCAAAGAAAATCTCATAATAACAGACTCTTGGTCGAAATTTATTGAAATCAATGTTGTCATCAGAAGGATATTTGAAGGCATGGCAATGGATTAATCTGGGGAGTCAATGTCTTCAAATACTTTAAGGATTGTCATAAATAAGAAAAAGCTAGTAGACTTTTCTTGTTTGACCCTAGAACTAGTACCAATGAGTAGAAATTACTGGGTAAGATATTTAATCTAAATTTAAGAAACATTTTTCTAAGAGAGTTATTCAAAGACGGAATTAGCTGCCTTGAGAACAAATAGATCATCCATTGGTAAAGGTCTCAAGTCAGGGCTGAATAGCTATGTGTTTGAGATGTTGCTTAGGTGACTCATGCTTTAAATGTCAGGGTATGATGACTGGATTTAAATTTTCCTACCATACTCTGCTGTCAATGAAAAACAGCACAATGTATGTGTAACTTTCATCAGCATTCATGACATACCTTACTGTAGCTCTGAGCTCTTTCTTTGTGCAGGCAAAATTGCTGCTGGCCAGTGGGTGATAAGGCTTTGATTAGGTAAGATACCTAGTAAGAATTATGCCATTTTCTTTCAACTTTGGCCCCAGGATCTGGGGACAGTTTAAATGGCTCAGGCTTGCCCTAATTGCCCACTTGTTCCTGCTCAGTGGCTAATTATTCCCACCGTTTCTAAAAGACCCAGATCTCCATGGAGTGTATCCACATTGTTAATGATTTAACAGAGTATGTGGCTTCTGGATGGAATGGTTCTTGAGAATAATCTAACACCAGTGCTACTGAATATTTTAGTATTTGGGGTCAGAGAGCTATAGTTTTGGGTCTCAAACCTGACACTTATTAGCTGTATGAGAGTGGGCATGTTATTTAACTTCTATGAGCCTCTGCTCCATTATTTGCAAAATAGGGATAAGAGCAAATCCTCCCACATAGCCTTGCAGTATAAATTAGATAATGCATGTGAAGATCCTGACACAGTGCCTGGCACACAGTTGATACTCAATAATGTTAGCTATTGTCATTGTAAATGATTATTATTTTCTAAATGTCCTTGTCTGTATTCTAAAGCTCGGTGAATTCTTTCATAATTGCAGACATCGATGAATGTGCCTTGAGAACTCATACGTGTTGGAATGATTCTGCCTGCATCAACCTGGCAGGGGGCTTTGACTGCCTCTGTCCTTCTGGGCCGTCTTGTTCTGGTGACTGCCCTCATGAGGGAGGACTGAAGCGTAATGGGCAGGTGTGGACGCTGAAAGAAGACAGGTGTTCTGTATGTTCCTGCAAGGTGAGACTGACTTGGCACAAACAAAATTGTAACTGTTCTTCTCTCCCTCCTTCGCCTCCCTCCTTCCCCACATCTCTCCCCCAGGCTGTTGACTCTTGGGTCACCTGCGGTTCCTGAAAAGGCTTCTTCAATTCTTGTCCACACTACAGCTAATAATAATGCTGAGTGGCAGGCAAACCTGCTTTGAATTGATTGAAAGGTGAGGTGTGGGGTTGAAACTAGACTGCAGAGCACAGGGAAAGCAGGGCAGAGAAGCCAGTGTTGGTCTTCCCGCTGAGAGTCTGCAGTGCCTTTAAGGTTGGTTGGGCAAGAGCTTTAATGAGCCCTCATCCCGCACTTACACAAACTTACTGATTAGAACTACTCTTTGCCTGAAATGATCACCTGCATAAACTGGCTCACTTCTGTGGTGACATCACCCAGAAAAGCAAAGCTCCTACACATACTTCTGATGGTTAGAGACAGGTGGACTTCCATTCTGAACAGATGATAATGATAGTGCAAAGCCTCCTGGTAATTGATCTCATCTTTGTCATTCTCAGTGCCAGGCTGTTCCTTACATTAATTTGTTTGGAAGCGAGTTTAATGCTTACGAAAATAAAATTCTGTCATTGTCTAGTTTTGCTTTATGCTTTGCAAAATGAGCCTATTAAAATGTTTGATTTCCTTGTGCTATCTCTTCCTTTGTTGGTCTTGCCTATTCATTTCCCTTTGATGTGGCTTTACAGCAGTTTTTGCATTGATTTCTTTGCCTGTTGCGTTGGTGGGACAGTTTAATCTCGGGCTTTATGGGCATAGGAACCAAGAGAAATTACTTGCCTAGTAACCACTTAGGGAGCTGGGCCTCCTGACTAATTCCCCAAGTGCTCCCTGGAAACAGTTGGAATGAGGCTTGAGAAGTCATCCAGTTCATCCACCTGCTTTCAAGTCTGCCACATGTCAACAGCCCTGGGGGCACCTATTTGGGGGAACTATATTACCAAGTGCTTAGACAATTACTCCATAATACCTGTTTTTATCCCCTTACACTTAAACCTAATTCGACACACCCAAACTTAGGTCCATTGCTGCCGTTTTTTGAGTACCTTCTATGTTCTAAGCACCCTGTAAATTAAAAACAGCTTCATAAAAATCCTTATTACAACTTAGAAGCTGAGTTTTTTAGGGGTTAAGTAACTTGCCATAATTATCACAATATATAAATGTCTAAACTGGAACTTCAGTTCCTCCCAAAGTTCATAGTTTTCTCATCTTGCCACATGACCTTTGACACTCTACAGGTAATAGCTGTTGATATACTTAGAATCAATCAAGTAGTCAGTCAATCCAACTTAACTGAGCTCAGACTCAAACCAGTACTATGTTAATGACCATGTGAGGCATGCTCTCAAGAAGTTTTTAAGTTACTAAGTACAATATTTAACTATGTGGTGCTGACCGAAACGGAAAAAGTTATTAAGAAAAGAAAAAGGTCGGTATAGATTAGAATAGTTGAAAAGAAGATTCACAGAAGAGGTTAACAATTACATCTCCATTCAGTCGGCAAAACAAGGATGAATTCCTTTGTTAGTTCTTTTCAAAAAGTATTGTTTTTCCAAACTTTTGAGGATGATCACAACCTGATCCTGAGTTCTTTTTAGGTTTTCTAGATCCCCAGGCCCCAGAATAGGCAGTTGATGTTAGTTGCATCTTGACCAGTATGAGACCAAAATTTATTTTTCAGATTTTGTTTTTACGTCAATGATAAAGCAGAAAACTTATCAATCATTAAATGTTTCTCAAAGCTTCATCAATTATGTTAATAATCAAATAATTATGTTAATAAAGCAGCCTAAGTTGATTTATTTTGCTTTGACTCCTAGAGTGTCTCCAACATCTTTTGAAAATTAGACTAAAATTGCCACAGGAGATAAGCAATTCTTGTAATCTTATTTTGTGGATTTTTGATGATAAGCCACACCTCTACTCACTCCCTGAGTTCACTTAGCCCAATAAAGATGTGGGAAAAGTGAATCCTAAACTGAAGGAATAGCAAGGAAAAGGTGCAGAAACTTAAGATTATATGTATGATAGAGAAACTATGAAGTGGATGATGGTATTAGATATGGGGAGCAAGAAGAGTGTGGGAAGAGTATAACCAGTGATGAGCCTGAACATAAAGGCTGGGAGCAGACTCACGTCATGAAATTTAGACTTCAACCTGTGGGCAGAAGAGGATTATGTGAGATTTTAAGTTTGGGATTGGCATGGACCAATCAAGGTGTAATTGATGGTATGATGCATGGCCTGAGGAGATCAAAGCTAAATGGAAGGAAACCCCTTAGACTGAGGCAAATGCTCAAGAGGATAAAGATGCGAACCTGTATGAAAGATAGAGACCTCAGAAGTGAAATGATGAGTCCTGATGACTGATGGTATCAGAGACTCTGAGCCTTTGTGGGCAATGTCTGCCTTCATTATGTGGGCAAAAAGGAGGTTGCAAGCTCCAGAATGGCATGTTTCCTTGGGAAAAAAAGTGTTCAGGTGTGTCTGACAAGAGAAAGAGGTAGGCTTTGCAAGTTGGGCTTGTTAGCACTCAATAAAATGTTAGCTACTAATACACCTACGACTACAACTAATACTATAACAAGTAACTGGGAGGAAATCCAATGGGAGAAAGAGAACAAGTTATGAAGGTCAGATTTCCCTTCTACGTTTTCATGTGGTGTTTTTAGTTACAAAAAAAAATTGAATAGAATTCATCCTGAAACCAGGTACAATACTGTACTTGGTCTTGAGTTTTCCTGGTGACTACAGAGGTGAGTAGGAAAATATATACCATAAAGAACTATCCCCTCCCCCCCCTTGCCATAACAAACTTAGGAAGAAATTACTGCAGGCACCGGAGATGGGGGAGGTAAAATGGGGAAGACTTTGCCAGGAGATTGTCTGAAATGCTGACCATTTGACCTGGCCCTCATATAAGCATTTGTCCAGAAACTTAGAAAGGTGGCCATTGTAGGGAAACCTAAAGGACTCATGTATAACCTGGCAAGGAGGGAAGAGCCTGATCTGCAAGGGGCTGCCAGTAAAATGGTCCTGCCAGCCAAAGCATTGCAGTCATTCACAAGGTACAGATCAAGTATGAGTCAGCCCGCACTTGAGGCCAGGCTAGAGGTTAGCTTTCTGTGTTCCTGTTATCGACTCATAAAATGCTTTACTTTGCCTTCTGAAGGCAACCAACAGCATAATTAATACCTTCCTCTAAGGGGTTCGTGATGGCAGGAGATGTCTGTTCAAGACCTAAGATTGTCTTTCTATCGGTTTTCTTTGAAAGATGGACACGTTGGCAGGTTTCATTCTGCTCTCAAGACTCTAGAGGTCCTGTCAAGGAACAGGGTCTCTGACTTCCATTGTCCTTCCCCTGATTTCATACTCCTTTGCTATTCCAAACCCTATCTTTTCTTTGCAGGAGTTTGAGGGTTAGGCCACACTAACTCTTCAGTTGACCATTTTTCATCAGTGCTTCTCAAAATTTAGCATGTACCAGAATCACCTGGAGGGCTTGTGAAAACACAGATCACTGGGTCCCACCTCTGCAGAGTCTGTTTCAGTAGGTCTAGGTGGAGCCCAAACATTTGCCTTTCTAACCAGTTCCTGGGAAATGCTTATATTGCAAGTCTGAGGACTATACTTTGAGAACCATCACTCCAAGAATCCTTCCAATCTCATTTTGTCTGAGATCCTTCTTTCTTACCTTCTAGATTCCTCATGATACAATGAAGCAGCATAGTGGAAAATCATTGGTTTAAAAGTCAAAATTGGGAACTAGTTGCCATTCTGTTATTAAATTGCTGTGTTTTCTTCTCATTGGGCCTGGTTTCCTATTCAATAAAACAAGACAGTTGGGTTAAATGATGGCTAAAGGTATTTCTACCCCAGGTACTAAACACATGAGATAAGGGTCTTGTTTGTAGAGTGCAACCTAAAGGAAATATTAATACTTTATAAAATGTGTGGATGTAACAGCCCAATAAAATTGTGTAGAAAGAAGGCAGAACAGATGAGTCTAGAGTACCACTTTTAATTTATTTCATGGTTTGGTACACACTTTCTATAAAGGGCCAGATAGTAAATATTTTAGGCTTTGCAGATCGTATCGTCTCTGTTCCAACTGCTCAACTCTACTATCATAGTATGAAAGCAGCCACAGACAATAAGTAATTGAACACAGGAGCATTCCAATAAAGCTTTATTTACCAAAAAAAGGGTGACCAGCTGAATTTGAACCATGGGCTGTAGTTTGCCAACTCCTGGTTTATATTATTAATCGATTTACATTAATAAGCTTACCTAAATTTACCTCCTTGATTTAAAAGTTTCCAAATTCTCTAACAGAAAAAATTATATTATGCAGTCTGGAGCAAATGTATCAGTGTGTTGACTACTCAGTAATAAAATATATAATTTATAGTATAAAACCTATATTTTTTCATGGTATAATAAGAATAAACTCATTTTTTGTTTGCTAGGAAAGTGTGTGTCCCCACTTTGTAAAATTTAGAAGCCATTTGAATAGTACTATACTTATTATTTGTTTATAGCTGAACTTTCATTATAATACTGCATAAACATTTAACTTCTATGGCAGAATGGTGGGAAAATGAATCTTTGGCATTTAAGTGGGGATTGTTCAGACACCTTGGCTGGGCTACAGGCCATATTCTTGAAATAGCCCCAGGGATTTATGACAAGAAGGATTTCTCACCATCAGTGGTGTATATATCTTGCCAAATTTGGATTCTAGTATGGTTGTGCTCTGTGAGCTGAGGTTTCACAGAATGGCTTTCTCATTGAATTAATGGAGCCACCTGTGACATATTCATTATTAAAAATGATTTTCTTGACAGTTACCCTGTAATTCAAAAGCCAAAGTGAACATAGCCATTGTTCTGAAACGTGTTAGGAGCTAAAAAGGGCTTATTTGGCATTTTCAAATAATTGATGAGCTGTGAAATTGCTTTATTTTCCACTAACCCTGGGGGCTGTACATTTATTTTTATTCATTCTTTTTTTATTAGAGAAGTTGTGGGTTTGCAGAACAATATGCGTAAAACACAAGATTCCCATATACCACCCTTTTTTAACAGCTTGCATTGGTGGTACATTTGTTACCATTGATGAAAGTGCATTTTTATAATTGTGCTATTTTCACTATATCCCATCGTTTAACTTAGGGTTCACTATGTTGTGCAGTTCCATGGAATTTTTAAAAAATTTGTTCTAATTATATATATGCAACCTAAAATTTCCCTTTTAACCATTTTCACATATATAGTTCAGTGCTGTTAATTACATTCACAGAGTTGTGCTACAATCACCACTATCCATTACCAAAACTTTTCCATCATCCCAAATAGAAAGTCTGTATATTTTAAGTCTTAACTTCATATTCCCTACCCTTATCCCATCCCCTTGTAACCTATACTCTAGATTGTGACTCTATGAGTTTGCTTATTCTATTTCATATCAGTGAGATCATATAATGTTTGTCCTTTTGTGTCTGGCTTATTTCACTCAACGTGAAGTGGTTCATCCATGTTGTCTCATGTATCAGAACTTCATTACTTTTTACAGCTAATTAATATTCCATTGTGTGTATATAGCACAATTTGTTTATCCAGTCATTGGTTGATGGATACTTGAGTTCCTTCCATCTTTTGACAATTGTGAATAATGTCATTGTGAACATTGGTGTGCAAATATCTGTTCAAGCTTGCTTTAAATTCTTTTGGGTATGTACGTAGACATGGGATTATTCTTTATTTTAATCAGAACCTGGGAAGAAACCTGGCACTCCGTGTCTATGTTGGATAGTAGCCTCTTCTGACAGAAGTTTTCCCTTTTTCTTGATGCTGGTCATGGACATGGTCACATTGATATCTGAGGCCTGGTCCTTTTGTACTTGGGAAGAATATTATTGTGCCATTGATAGCTGAGCCAACCAAATTGCTTTATGCCATAGCTATCATTACTTTTTTTTGCTCCTGTTGGTTAAAACAAATTCCCAAGGAGTCATTTTGGGTCATGGTTACACAAACATATTATATTAATGAATTGAAATAATGATGTATGAGCCATAAGCTTAAGACCTATTATTGGAATATTCCTAGGATCTGGCCCCTTCTTTGTCCAGGTTAACTGAATTCCCTTATTCAATTCACCTACTTAACTCTAGAGTCCCTTTCTCTCTCTCCTTCTCTTTCCCTCTCCCTCCCTCCCTCTCTCTCTCTCTCTCATGTATATGTGTGTGTATACATATATATATATATTTAATTTCCTGATATTTTTGAATACTATGGTTTTTTGTCATTCCTTATAGTAATAGAGACAATGCATGCAATATGGGAGAAACATTTTTTCAGCATTTTAAGTCATTATATATTTAGTCAGAATGTCCTCTTTCCATTCTCCATAGAGAATATAGTGCTTTCAAGGATTTCTGCTTTTGAGTACAGTAGACTTATCTAAGAAAGCCCTGTTCTGTTCATCATTGTTATCAATGAATTAGATGATAACTCTGAGGGCAGGTCCATCAAGTTTGCAGATGTCAATAAACTGTGAAGGAGGGAAAACTATGGTGGATGACAGAAACAGCATTTTAAAAGCATTGTAACAGGCAGAAAAGATTAAATGAATCTAACAAGGTGAAATGAACAAGGATAAACATCATTTTACACTTGATGCTCCCAAACAACCAACTGCACAAGATAAGGCTTAATGTGGTTTTTGTCTTCATTAAGCTCACTGTAAGTCAACACTATGACATAAATGAGGTGAGAAAGTTGAATACTGAAATAGGCTGACTTCAAGAAACTATAGTGCTTAAAACAAGGTAACCATGAATTCTAATTCACTTTGTATTAATCAGACCACTACTGAAGAATTATGTTTAGGTCTCTAATTCTCAACTACCTCATTTAGAAGTGGGAGATATAAATCTTATTGCACTGAATTATTAGGATTAAATTCAATAATCATATAAAGGACTTAGCATAATGTGTGGCACGGGATAAGTGCTCAATTAATGGTAGCTCTTAGTATTATTATTTTTATTGTTGGAAGTAATGAAACCTGCTGAAGAAAGAGCAATGGTAATAAAGAAAATATTCAAAATTATGGAGATTGGTTGGGAAAGTAGAGATATTTAACCCCGAGACTAGATGATTTAGTGGAAACATAAGAACTGCCTTCTAAGAACTGATGAGTTGAAATATTACAGAAGGGATTGGGAGTTCTGTTGAGTGCCAAGGATGTGAACTAGGATCAATGGATCAAGGTAACAAGTTCAATTTTTAACATTCAGAAATGTGCAAACATACATACTTTGAATACTTTCCATAGTGATGAGTTCTCCAAGACTAGAAAACTCTGAACACAGGTTGATGACTTTTGAATATGGTTGCTGTAGAGAAGATTCAAGTATATGTGACTGTATTAGTCAGCCAAAGGGGTGCTAATGTGAAATACCAAAAATGGGTTGGTCTTTATAAAGGGTATTTGTTTGGGGTAGAAGTCCACAGATACCAGGCTATAAAGCGTCAAGTTTCTTCTCTCACCAATGTCCATTGCCATGTATTGGAGCAAGACAGCTGCCTACATTTGCAAGGGTTCAGGCTTCTTGGGTTCCTCTCTTCCCGGGGTTGCGTTTCTCTCTGGCTTAGCTCTTCTGGTTCTTCCACAAGATCAGCTGTAGACTATCAGGTGAACGGCTCGCTTCTCTTCTCCTGGGGCCTTCTTTCCAACATCAAAACTGCTTCTCAATAAACTGCAACAACTCTGTTCTTTGCCTTGACTTTTATATTTGATTCCCCACCCACCAAGGGGTGGGGCTCAATGCCCTACTGACGTGGCCCAGTCAGCGCCCTAATCATAATTTAATCATGCCCAGATTAACAGATCAGTTTACAAGCATGATCCAATTATATTTTTGGAATTCATAATTACATCAAACTGCCCAACTGCAACAGTGACCTTTGAGGTACCTTCCAGTCCTGAGATTCTTTGATGTTGTGAAAGTTTGGAAAAGCAGTTATAATCATAAGCAATAGCCACAGGCCTTGAGCTTGACTCACTGTGTCCAGATTCCCTTACATTTTCTGCTTGTTCATTGTCTGAGGCAGGAAGTCTCTGTGAGCAACAGACAATTGCAAGTCACATGCCATAAAATGTTCAGTCTTAATGCTTAAGTGGTGGTCTTCAATTCTTTATAAAGGTGAGTCCTCAGAACCAATATTCCAGAAATTGTACTGTACCTATAGGTTAGGGGAATTACTTGAAATGGAAAGTGGCATCTGATCATAGCCCCTTTAATAACCTGAAGGCTGTGTTGTGGAAGAAAACTTGTTCTGAAATCAGAAGACCTGGTGGTGTTCATTGAGTACTACTATCGATGTGACCTTGGATAAGTCATTTAGCCTAACTCTTTTGTAAAAAGGGTACAATCAGATTTCCTCCCAGAGTTGTGACAGGGAGAAAATTAGATGAATGCATTTGAACATGTTAGGCAGCATCATTATGAACTAGGAAAAGCATAGTAGCATGATTTTCCACTCAAACAAGTTCTTGATCGTATAGGCATGTTAAGCTGCTCGACTTAGTTACAATTCATCCTTAGAAATATGATTTTGAAAGCATTTAGAATGAAAAGAATAGCCTTTTCTTTGTTAAACCTAGAAACGTCTCCATTTTATTTGGGCAGCTCTGCTCTGCAGGAAAAGTCAGGGAGACAAAGGGGTGTTTGTGTGTGTGCGTGTATTTTGAACAAAATGGAAAGGTTGCCAGGGACCTACTGGGACTCTAAGAAATCTCTCCTGTAAGCTCTATCAAGCATTTGCAGGGTTTGGGTTTCTTGGTAGGCTGCCTGATTGTTTCCCAACTGATGAAATCTCCTTAACCTCATTTCTAAACAGGACGGGAAGATATTCTGCCGACGGACTGCTTGTGATTGCCAGAATCCAAGTGTTGACCTTTTCTGCTGCCCAGAATGTGACACCAGGGTTACAAGTCAATGTTTGGATCAAAATGGGCACAAGCTCTATAGAAGTGGAGACAATTGGACCCACAGCTGCCAGCAATGCCGGTGCCTGGTATGTCAGCTTTCTTTAGAGGGGGTTGTCCCTTTCCTCTGGAAGGGGTGACAATTGTAGACTTCAGTCCCTGGATGTTAGTAATACTATAAAAGGAATGGTGGGGCATGGCGCTAACTAGGGACATATGTTCTGTTTAAAGATATTCAGATTGCACTATTTAAAACACTGTGCCAGACAAACAGAACATATTGATGGGGCAAACTTGGCCGAAGGGATGTTAGTTTGTAACCACTGCTTTTAGCAAATCCAAATCAAGAAAAGTCCCTGCTAGATGAAACACTTTCAATGTATTGACTAGCACTTGCATTCTTTATGGAGGCAAGTCTTTTATTTTGGGAGTCATAACCCTTAAAGGTTTCAGTATGATAGCTAACAGCAGAACATTGTTGAAATGTCAGGGATTGAGTAAGAGGGACCTAGAATCCAATCCTGGCTCTCCCAAGCTCTTTGTGATGACCTTGGGCAAGTTCTAGCATTTCACTGATCATTCTTTCCATCAAATGTACAACAGGTATATACACTCTACCTATTTTGTAGGGTTGTCAAGATTGGAGAATAGTTGTGAAGGACAACAACAGTGCAAGGCACAGAGAAGTTGCTTAGTGAATGGTTGCTAATAATATTATTTTTTCCATTAAAAATCTGTTTTGGATGCTAAACCTTCATATTGAAAAATTTGAAGATTGTTTTATTTATTAATATAGGAATACTAGATTTTAAAAAGTCCAGAGTAAAAGCTTATTTTCTCATCGGGTTCTTTCTGTTTAAAATTATACCACAAAGAAATATTTCTAAGAAAGCAAAGAATTTTGGGACATATTATCATAAAGAATGCGATGTTCCTTCAGTTGGGAGATTACAAATATGGAGCATTCTACCAAAGTCAGCTTGTAATGAAACTATTAGCCGTGAGTTCATAGTTTAACATTCACTGAAATTAATGACTCTGTCTATGGTAGTTTGAAACAAACATCCAGAAATATTTTGCCATTAGATTTTTCTAAATTCCAGGTGAATGTGCAGATAATTTTAATAGAATAGAATATAACTTTCTCAGTGAAAATTAACTGAGAATAGCTCAGTTAAATTAAAATCATAGGCATTTTTCAAACTCCCATCCAAAGAGAAACAAACCCAAAGCAACTATAGGATTAGTTTCCACGTCATACTAGAAAAGTACTTTTCTTTTTCAAGAAAGCAAACATCAGGAACTCAGAAGAATTGGTATTAATTTTAATTAATGAAATTTTCATCTGTAGAACTTCAAAAGCATATAGTCATCCACCTCCAACCCCTCAATATACATGGGTTAACATGTCCTGGGGACATGTCTTATGTTCTTTAACACATAAGAATCACATGAGAACAGTGTGGATCATATTTAATACATATTCATCAAGAGCTTGTCAGCGCCAGATCTACATGATATGATGGTGAGCAAGATAGACATTGACTATAACTGCAGAAAGCCCATAGTCTGGTGATGCTGACCAATTAAACAAGAGTTCCTTTGAATTGTGATGAGTGTCATCAAAAGAGAAAAGGCTGTGTAGGGAAATGGCTTCTACCATGGACAGCTCTATGAAGGCACCATTGGCAGATGCTGAGACGTAGTAGTGGGTCCATTTTAACTGTCTACTAGCCACATGCTGTATTCAAATCTATTCTGAAATGTTTCCCCTAATATTGCCCAACCTCAACTTTAAATTCAATATTAGAAAACTCAGATTATGATGTTATTAAAAAGTTACCATGCTTCAATTTCCCCCTTTTGACCTTAAAAGAAGGTAATTTATCGTTTTACACTGGCCAGTACTCTACCATCTATTCATTCGTTTGATTAGCATTTATTGACGAAGCACTGTGCTGAGAGAAACAAATAAGCCCACAGCCTGAGAACGCAAACCTAATGTGGAATCCTACTGAAAATTATGATAAGGATCATAAGTGCCAAAATAAAAATAATTATAGGTGGCTATTAGCACACAGTGAAGGGAACTAAATCTCTCTGGAAGCAGTAGTATATGGTAGAGATCAGAAGAATCCTGGAGAAGGTAAGATCTGTGGTGGGTGTTCAAGGAGGAAACATATTGTACCAACAGTAGGCTAAGCAGGAACATTCAGTGAGGAGACCTATGGGAATCACTGGACCCTTCTTTCTGCCTCCAGGACTTTGGGAATAGAATTGTTCTTGGGAACAATGATAAAGCACTTTTGTCTTTCTCTCCACAGGAAGGAGAGGTAGATTGCTGGCCACTTACTTGCCCCAATTTGAGCTGTGAGTACTCAGCCATCTTGGAAGGGGAATGTTGCCCCCGCTGTGTGAGTGACCCCTGCCTGGCTGATAGCCTCACCTATGACATTAGAAAAACTTGCCTGGACAGCTATGGTGTTTCGAGGCTCAGCGGCTCAGTGTGGAGAATGGCTGGATCTCCCTGCACAACCTGCAAATGCAAGGTAATTGGACGTCCTGAGGATAATCAGGCCTTGAACAATTGGCAGGGAACACTCGCAGGAGGTCCACTCCGGATGTTTCCAAATGTACACATTCTGTGGGGCATGGTGGAAACACAGGCAGGCATTTACTTCTCACGGGAGGTTAATGTGTCTGAATGGATCATAGCTGTACCTTGTATAAAGGCAAATGACAAATGAACATAGAAGAAAATAGCCCTCTCTCTTGTCATTCAACTACAGATTTTTTAACAATTGGCACTAGGCCCAGTTATGATTGATGTAAGCTATTTTGACCTTCATTTTTTAAAAAAGAAGATCTACCTCCTTTCATCCTGGAAAAATTTAGCAGCTCTTTTAAGAAATGTTAGAAAAAGTGCTCTATGAAGTTGTTTGCTTTATTTAATTATCACAGTAACTAATACAGGAACCTGAAGCTCTTGCTGCAGCATTTAATTAATCATGATTACTTTTTCTCTCTTTTTGGAGGAGTTCCCATGAGTCATCCTGATATATCTTTAAGATTAAACAACTGACGCCTCCTCCTTTCAAACCTCATGAGGAGCTCTGGTTGTAGCTGACTTGGTGTAGGTTTACCCGTAGCTACAGTGTGGAAATCTCTGTCAAAACATCTGTTTATGATGCCCATGATTAAGGAAGTTAAAAATGCTAGCAATCTGCTTAGTTCCATCAAACTCTGGCTCAGCTTCAGGCATCAGTGGAAGGTTCTCACATTTTCTTTTTATCCTGTTATAAAGATGGATTCTTTTCTCTTCCTTGGAAAGTACCATTTTAAGATGTAGCCCCAATAACAGAAGGGTGATATCAAACTTCATTTGGTAAAAGAGTCATGGTCTGATCTCTACCATTAGCCTCAGAAAGCAAAATGATCAGGAGATGTAGAGACCTGTCTTATTTAATATTATCAATTTGATGTTTGGTTTGTGATTCATTAAGTGTAATTACAAAGGTCTATGTACAATAATATATGTAACTTATTTTTAATGAATTTCCAAGAATTTATACATGTAAAAATGCATTGTCCCCTTCACAGCCACCATGGGAGAGTCTATATTTATCCCTCATATACAAATCTTTCTGGAACCCCTCTTGGATTTGCTTGTGACGCTTTTGATTAGCATTTATTATTTCAAATGATCATGTTTCAGGGGGTTATTTTTTTGTGGGTGTGTATGTGTGTGAAAAAATCAAATATCCTTTGGAGTAAGCCCAGCAAATAAGTTGTGTGTAAACATGGTTTAAATCCAGACAGGGGTATGTGATTGCACTGCCAGGAGAACCCCAGCAAAGGACCCTTAGGGGGCTCTCCTAAGCCCTTCTGTCCCTCCCACTTTTTCTCTAGCATTTTTCAAGTACTTTTCTCATAATTTTCTATAATATTCTTGGAGTTTGTCTCAAAATGTAGACGGTCATTGTGAATATAAAAATTTCAGACTGCTAACTTATTTATATTCTATGCCTCAACTGGCTAATGCTTGTGTCTTTGATGTACAGAATGGAAGTGTCTGCTGTTCTGTGGATTTGGAGTGTCTTCATAATAATTGAAATATTTAAAATGGATCCATCGTGGGAGAAAATGGACAAAATGACCAAGAAACATGATGAGGAGTAGGAGTGTTGTTTTATGCCACAGACAGTTACCAAAGTCTCCATCTAAGGACGGTGTTTGGGGTTGGCCTTTTTGGACCTGCCACTTTGCTCATTCTTGATAACCTAGTCTAGGTGACCTACAGTGCAGTGAATTTAAGTCTATGGTTGTTAAAAGAAGTTCCCTGTGTTGTAAATCACATCTTTCCCTTATCAGATCATTTTCAAATACATTTAAATGATCTCATGTATGAATGTTGATGTATTTTTTTGTTTATTTTGTGTACTGACATTATAGAGACTCCTTTCATTTATTTTTTCTTGATTTTTTGGATCAAATTCTACAAATAAAGTTGCCTGTTGTGATTTTGTCCCATACACTGAATAATTAGTACTGAGGTCCCTGTCAAATGTATTGATGGTAAAATATATGTAGAGTCCAAATTCATCATAGTTCTATGTCACAGCTGTTGAACGCACTTTGAAATCCATTCATTCAGCTTGAGCACGCTGAAGGCAATTTTGTTATGTTAATAGGGGGAAAGACCACAAACATAACTAAATAATTAGTTTTAAAAAGAACTCTCTCCTCCCTCTTGCAAACAAAAAGGAAACAAAATCTTAACCCACAATCAGAAGCAGCAACACTCCCAGCCTTTCTTCACTTGAAAGAAAAAGTCTCTTTGCATCAGATTTACATAGTGTTTGGGAACTTCAGAAGCACTTTCATACCTCTTAATACAAGGTATTATCACAGTACAGGTGAATATTATTATCCTTACGCTGCAGAAGAAGAACCTATTTGGTTTGTGGAAGGTCAGGACTGGTATCCAAGTCTCCTAATTCCTGCCCAGTGCTCTTTTCCGTTAAACCGTGCTGCCTTTCATATGGAAGAAGAGGACACCTTTAAGAAAATCCATTTGTATGCTCAGTGGTTATTTCAGAGCAGTCAGTCTTTACATTTGAGCCACTACTATATATTTTTAAAAGTTGATCCTTATTGAGTTTACATAAAATGAATAAAATGTGCAAATGGCATTTTATCTAAGCTGAAAATTCTTAGGTGGAAGTTTCAGGAAAATCACATCTTTGTGGTAATACCTAAGACTCCCGTGTTCATCATTATTTTACAGTTATAGGTATTCTGAATCAAGCTGATACATTGATTTTTTCTTTCACTCTCCCAACATCAAAAAAGATGTAACTTAAGTCACACATGCTAAAACTGATATTTGAATTTTAGTACCATTATTAATTAAAAATCACATGTTCAGATCACCATTATTCATTGGTATTTGTCCAATGGAGATGTTACTCAATATTTTTATGTGCTGATGGAGTTCACTACTCGAAATCAATTTCATGTGCTAAATTAAGACCTCAGCAGTTTAAATACCACATTTGACAACTATTGCTATAGTATGCTGAGTGAGCACACATCTCTATTTTATTTTAGTTCTTTAAATACAAATTTTCAATGGAGAATTTAAAAATTATTCTTTTGAAAATATTTATGACAGCTTCATTTAAAATAAGTTCCTTTCAATTTTCATTAAAGACATTTACAAGAATAGTTTGTGTCCTCATAGGTCAGGGATTGGCAAACTATGGTCTTGCATGTCAAATCTGGCCCTACCTGTTTTATAGGAACATAACCATGCCCATTCATTCACACATTGTCTACTGCTGTTGTGTTACAATGGCAGGATTAAGTAGTTCCAACAGAGAGACCATGTGGCCCACAAAGCCAAAAATATTTGCTATCTGGCCCTCTACAGAAAAAGTTTGCCAATAAATGATGACTGAACACTGGTTGTATTTTAGAATGTGTTTTCCATTGTTTTCCCAAGGAACTTTTCAAAATCCAATAGTGTTATCTGAATTTGTATAGGCTCATACTTTGCTGCAATGTCATCAGCATTGATGGCTCATCTTAAAATACCCATGTTTTACATCTGCAATCATAAGACTCAATATTTTCTTCTTCTCATTTTAGACCTGTTGGTGTAAATTTAATCTGTGCTAACTTGAGGACAAAACATTATTGATATTTAGTAGCACAATTTAAAATACTGCATGCTCCTATCAATAAGGGGATTACTTCCTATTAAAAAAAAATTGAAGACCTTTACTTAGTAAAAAAAAAAAAAAAATTGATTACTTTCCACATAATATAGTCTCCTAAGCTCTTCTGGGTAAACAAAAAGATAACCGAAACAAAGTCCTTGCTTTAAAGATTACCATTATGTGGGCATGTAGAATTTGCTGACAATCTTTGAATACATTAGGGGACTGAGAGAAATTAGTGGTTTAAATACCTTCTTGGCCTAGAAATTGTAATAGAATTTTTTTTAATGTAGTAAATCTGCTGATGGAATGTGATTAAATCTTTTGCCATGATTTACAGTGTAAAATGGGTGAACATTCAATGACCCAAAACAGTGTTTAACAAAGTTATCCCTTTATAGACTACAACCAGTGTCTGCCCCACAAGTGTAGAAGTGCCAATGATGAATAGATAACCATTTATGTAACTGTTTTCCAATTATAAATAGTGTGAAAGCATTGTTATTCAAGAGAGTATATTATGAAAGAAGATGAAAATTCTATACATTAACTGGACACCTATCTATGAAACAAGAGTTTCATCTCATTTTTTCCTTCTATGTGAATGTACATATATTTTTTAATTCCCAGATCTTCCCCTCCTCCAAGCATTATAACTCTGATGTCACTGTTCAGAACGTTGCTATATATTTCCCTTTTATTTTGGTAATGTACACGTGTGCCAGTCTTCCCAGACTATAACCGATCTCTGTGTGCAGTCTTCATCTTTCAGCATCTAGCATAGTGCCTTGTACACAGTGGGTTTTCAATTAATTTTTTAAAAAATTGAATTCCTAATCTTTCATAGTTTCAAAAAGTTATCATAGGATATTGGAAGTAATCTAGTCTAGTGGTTTCTAAATATTCTTAATCATTAAGACCCTATTAAAATAAAAATGTATTCTGTACCCCAATATAAAAACTAGATAAAACAGTTTCTTTGGTTGAAGTAAGGGTTGGAGAATTGGAACTCCTTCATACATCTACAACAACTCAAAACCTTCAACAGAACACAGCTTGAAAACCACTGATATCAACCTTCAGTCTACAAATGAGGAAACCAAAACTCAGAGAGGTTAAGTGACTTACCTGAAGTCACAACTAGTTAGTCATAGACCTGGAACTACCACCCAACCCAAACTGTTGTACCCTATGCCATCCTGCTAATGATTCCAAATTTTTTCCACATTTCAATTGAAAGGGAACTTTTCCTACTCCTGTTAAGTAGATGACATTATAGGACAATCGTCAAATATCTGTAACATGTTATTGTCTCTGTGCCCCACATCCCTCCTGATTGTGATTTTGCTTTATAAAATTCTGAGAATGGGTGCTATGAGACATTTATATTAAAAGCCCAGGCAGCATATCTACATCCATCTCTACAAATACAGATGTGAACAAGACAATTAGGTCTTTATTTTCATAGCTTTTTTTTTTTTAGCTTAATGCAGGAGTGACTAAAAATAAACTAAAAAATAATTAAAGGAGCAATATATAACTACAGACTACATTACAACTAGAAAGAAAAAATGCAAAGTGATACATTGGAGAGGAACTGGAGAAACCCCCTTTAGATAGGGTGAAGTGATCAGGGAAGATCTCTCTAAGCAGGTGACAGGCAAGCTGAGACCTACAGAACTAGAAGGAGCCATACAAGCAAAGTCCTGTCGGTATAGCTTTCCAGGTAGAGGAATTACGTGTAAAGCACTGGAAGATGAAAAAAGGCTTAGGATGCTGAAGGAAGGAAAAGGTGAACAGTGGAGCCAGAGGGCAATGAGTGACTGGGAAAAGAGATAAGAGTTTAGAGAGGTAGGCTGGAGCCAGCTGTTGCAGGACACAGTCGTGTATCACACTGAGATCAATGGGAAGTTATTACCATTGATAGCCACCTGTTCATCTACTCACATAGGTATGCAATCAGTTATTCATTTAGTTATCAGTTAATCCATATTTAATTATGACTCAACAAACATTGTGAAACTCTTGTTATGTATGCAGAGAGGATATAACAGAAGACAACATTATCTTTTCCATTAGAAGTTTAAATTCGAAGTTGGGTTATCACAAAGCAATAAAAAGGAAATGGCATGGCAGGTCCAGAAATAAATTCAAGGGACACTTATCAAAAATTAAATCTTTAAGTCTATTTGCTGTTTCTCCAGTGTCCTCATTTGGTTTCTTAGTTCTTGCCCATTGGAATCCTAATCAGCTCTGTGGTTCATAATTGTGATGTCATTCTGTGTTATAGCTGCAAATAGGGGAAATGGTATGCTGAGGAGGCAGATAATCTGTTTAATTAATCTAGGAACAGTATCCACCACCACCACCACCACAATAACAGTAAGAGAAGGCAGAATTGCCCTCTCCAAGATGGTGTCTGCCATGTAATGCAAAGTTTTGGGGGAACAGATGATTTAGGTTACCAGAAGATTCATAGTCACCTAAATGACAGCAAGTTTTCAATACTAGACAGTCTTAAAATAAAAAATAAAATAAAAGGAATTTGTTGTGGAGAGATTTCAGTATTTTAGGAATGGAAAAGTCAAATATCAGAAATGCTTAAATACCTCAACATGCAAATTTACCTACAGTAATTGGCAATTAATATGACAAAAAAGAGTCATACCTTGGCAAGAACTGTAAAAGATAACTTACACACTTTTGTAATATTTTAGCACTATTGTTTTTAAAAAGAAAAGAGCCAAATGAAGACAAGAGTGGGAAGTGGGAATATGTCTTTTAAATGCAAACCCCAAAATATTCTTCTCATTAAAAAGGTAAAACACTGATGTCAGCAACTTGGGAAACCTGAAGACATTTGGAGAAAAACAGAGCAAAAATTTGGGATGCTGCCTGCCATAATGTTTGCAAATGAAGTGTTTCCTTGGGTCGTGTTTGAAAACAGCTGAGATGATTCTGTTGTGCACCATGCACTCCCAGGAAAGAATTTTTCTTATGTAATTTCATACATGAAAGTTGAACACAACTTATTAAAGGATTCGGTCACTAAACTAGAAATTGGAGTTACAGAATGCTTTAAACAGGCTTAAAACATCAAACATCAAATACTACAAGGGAAAATGTAATTTGAAGACCTGCCGAGAGTAAGACTGAGGGAGTAGTGGGAACTGCAATGACCTGAGTAGTAGATACTTCAAAGGTCATAGTCAGTGGTCAGCAGAGCCAACTGTTGCTAGTTGAGAATGTGGGCACAGTATTTCCAAACTTTTCAAATTTTCAAGAGAAGCCATAAATTTGGATTTTAATGTATTTTGATTTTTTTATTACAATAGTTGTAGGCTTACAGAAAAATCAGGCAGAATGTGCAAAGTTCCCAAATATCACTTTCACACAGTTTTCCCTATTATATTAACATTTGGAATTAGTGTGGTACCTTTGTTACAACTGATAAAACAATATTATTATAATTATACTATTGACTTGACTATACTCCATAGTTTACATTAGAATTGACTCTTTGTGTTGTACAGTTCTGTGTTGTATTTTTTTTTTTC